>OZ005741.1:52220452-52409780 GCA_963930735.1 Dioctria linearis | reverse complement strand
CTCGGTTCACTTAGCATCACACATTACTAATTGACTTGACCAACTTATTTTGTAGCATATCGTACAGCAATCTTGTATATGTAGGTGTATATGCCTATACATCTATATGTAGTTTATTCAGGGCTGGAATGTACATCCTTCTTGTATATCTAAGTATGAATTACATCCTGAGGTCAAGAAATACAATTACTTGACACGCTGGGAGCATGTTGTTAAATGTACATAGCTATGTGACTGATAAGAAAAACAATATGTAGTAGGTAAGAAAATTAATTCAAAGCATTAAAATGATAATGGGGGAGGTTGGTGGGAAAGGTGGTGATGTTTCTTGCATTAAATTGTTAATTTAATATACCTAACATCTTTACATCCCGCTTATAATTTGCAGTTTATCTTTTCTGTGTACCTACTATATATTTTTCGGTTGCAGTAAAAACTCATTTTCTAATATCACAATGAATAATCTCTGCGATGATGTTTCATAATCTCTAAATATATCAACATTCCACAATGTGTAAGAAATGTGCGGCACTTTAGTGCAGGAGTGAGGAAATTGCAGTTTTTCGATAAAAACAGGACCATTTGACCTCTGAACATAGGCATACTGGTACTGAAACTTCATAAAAAAATAACAAATTCAAAAATGTAATAGATTACCCATATTGTACTAGAGCAAAATTTCTTCAAACCCCTCCCGTTCCGTTATTTGATGTTTTTTCGACTTTGTACCTAAATATAAAAATACTCCCTGTCCACTCCTCTATCGACCCCCATACTCACTGTTTAGTAGTTCGCTCTTTTACGTATCGAAAAAAACGTACTAGAATTTTTTCTCACGAAATCGGCCCTAACTCGGTAGGGTCAAGGCCGATCGGAAAACAGATTTCACCACTCGCTTCACCTAATTACAAGCTATAATTCCTGAACGAAATTTTTTTTATAAGGATACTATTAGGGTGGGGGTAGGTACCCCCGGTGGGTGTGGCTCTAATCGGCCATGTTGTATATCAAATTAAAGGTCCCGCCGAGTACTATCCGACTGTGTACTTTTTCCCGATTCCGAAAACTTCATCGAGACGTTTTCACGATGACAATCCAAATCTCATGCATTTCCATACATTAACGTCACATATACCCCATTTACTACATTTCGCGAAAGGCTTTTCATTAAATATTGTGATAAGCACAACTCAAAGTTAGCATTAAAACAAGCATACGGAATTTCGAGCATTCTTTGTATAAAAACAGTCGTTCTATAGCCTGTGATATATTTCATGTTAGAATTTCCCTCGACGTCTTCCTCAAGATCTCTGTCAAATCTTAACCAATTTTAATGATTCGAAGGATAATTTCGGGTAGTAGGCTTTGCTCTATCCAGTACTGTATTCCATTTTTACCCGCATCAACCCTTTCCTGGGCCTTTGGAAGGGGAAGACGGAAGACAGTGTAAAAATATAAAGACATCAGTCCACATGAGACATGGCTCCACTCTTTTGTCCATTGGTCCTCACCCTCTTGACCGATTGCAATGATTCTTTTTGCATATGGTAGCCAACTCCTCTCTCTACACTAAAGTAAGCATCTGTCCTTCTCCTCACCACCCACCACCTATCCCCACACCCCTCCCTCTTCGCATACCACGCAAATCTACATAAAAAAAACACGCAGACATGACTCTACTCTTTTGTCCATTGCTCCTCTCCCTCTTTACCGTTTTTCTTCATTCTTCGCTCGAAAGATAGCTAACCCCTTCTCCTACCCATGTGCAAGCATCTTTCCTCCCACGCCAACTCCTAGGCGCAGCGAAGTCAGCCGCACAACTACAGCCAACAACTACCTTCTTTGCTTAGTCTGCTCAAACAGGAAAATTCCTGGAGGAAGGAAGGAAACAACATATTTTTGTAAAACATGTAACAGAAAACCTGGCGTACACGTGGGAACTTGCTTTGAAAAATACCAGAGACACAAAAAGTTTAAACTCCATTAGTTAAAATAAAAATAATCAATAAAACTATTTAATTGTTTTTCAGTTTATTTTATAGACAAGAATTGGACAATTTTTTCGGACCATACTTCCCACTTCAGTCTTCATTCCGGAATCTAAAAGCTTCCTTACTGATATCATACTTTGAATTGTGCTTATACTTTACAGTCAATCAATCTACTATCTATTAAGTTTAAGTCTGTAAGCCTCTGTATGCTAATTAAACTAAAACTTCCGCTGAGTCCTTAAATTGTACCTTTGTATCATATACATATGAAATGAATTCCAAGATTATACAAATGTACTAAGATGGCTGGCAACCCTATGTTCTCCATATTCCACCAATCCAGGGATCTGGAAAGAAACGAAAAAAAAATCAAAACTTCCGAGCGGAGTGGTTATGTCGGAACGAAAAAATATCGTTCCGAGTGAAAAGATCCGCTCCGAACTTTATTTTTCAAAGAACTATTGAATTGCTCCTTAGAGATTTAGTTCCTTAAAGAACAAAAAGATTCGATCTTTCAACACTTTCGTTCCTTTATTTGAATTTTTTTTAGAATTATACATATTTTTGCTTTTATTTACATATTGTAAACGTTTACCAGGTTTGTGTTAGTGAGCTTAGTTCTATAATCATTTAGAACGTACCTAACTGCTGAGAAACTCCTTTCAACCTCACTTGAGTAGCTGGAGTTGCTAATACAACCTTTGCAATTTTTGCCATCTGCATTGATTCAGTTCGAAAGATTATTTCATGCCAAAAAGATAAAACACTCGTGGAAAGGGGATACCTTCTTGAAACATGAAAACCATCGATGGCAGCATAATATTCCCACAAGTGTTGGTGCACCCCTCCAAAAGATGCACTTTAAAATTCCCCCAATATAGAATTAGTGGTGGATTCAGAAATGTCCGAAGCCAAACTCAATCCTTAGTTTTCATTGGTAGATCCAGGTAATAAACTTTCATTTTGACCTACCGGAAAGTTACCTAGTAAATCGCTTCTAATGGCACTGCTATCCGGCCCCTCTGTGGTTTGCTTTAAAAAGTGAAAGTGACAACATTCAGTACTATGATAAAAGCTCCTTACAAAATGGTGGATTTTTCTGGCAACAAATTTTAAAATCGTTATGACTCTGCTTTTGATTTTAGGCTTTGCCGACACAATAACACAATAAAATCTGTAAAAGGCACACAGATTCTAGAGCCCAACTGAAGATAAGTAAAATAATATTTTCAAACCATGGATCTAAATACAGTCCGATTAAAAAAACATCAGAACTCATCAGCATATTTTCTCTGTCATCAAGGCTTAGTGCAAATTCTTTTGCAAGGACACTTGATGAAAACGACCGTATTTTTAGTTTAAGTTCCATCAAGAATTCAAACACATGTGTTTGCGTTTGTTTGTCCAGTGTGTACCCTCAAAAGATTAGCAATGCTGTTAAATCATGCGCTTGCTTCTTTCATTTGCAGTTGATTAATATCTGCCGCTTTAATTTTATCGAAATTTTTGTTAAATATGAGACGGGAATTTTATTCGAAAATTTAATCGGAAAAGTTCTAAAAATAACTTTTCATTATTTATAAAACGAATTCGTTCCACCGGAGCGATATTTTTGAATTCACTCCGGAACAATATTTTTCTAAAAAAATTATATCGTTCCGGAAGGAACGAAAAGTTACGGAAACGTTTAAGAACAGTTCCCATATCGTTTCTTTCCGGACCCCTGCACCAATCCTATCTCGAATCTAGACAGAATATAAGACAGTAGGCACAAGCACAGATGTGCCAGAAAAATATTTTTATGCCAACTAAATTTTGCCCTTTTAGCCCTTTTAGCTGGAGATAAGGCCCTTGAAACTGGCAAAATCTCTTCAACCTGAACGACAGTACGCCAGAGTTCCTACTCAGAGTTAATAAAATAAAATACATTTGGCATTTGTAATTATACGATTTTATTCTTTCCTTTTATTTTAAAACAGTTTGAGATTTAAATCTATAATAGATCATACTTTTTGTTTCAATTTCAAATTTTTCTTGCGAAGCAATTTATTTGACGTGAAGACATCTTTAATTCCGGTTTTAAATGTCATTCCAAAAATATAAGCGAAACCACAACGGTAACAGAGAGGGCAGTGTTCGACAAAGGAAGATTGCAAGCAGTAAGCTATCCAGCCAAAAGTTTCCTCTTCCCCGTAAAATGCAAGGAAGGGAGGACTTAGTCGGGTAACGAAAATCCGTGTACGCCGAGAGAGGTCGTGCAATTGTTTGTAGCCTAGTATGAGAGAAATAAATTACTATGCATCAAGTAATAATCTAGACAATTCCAACCCGGCCTTGGCCTTGTAAATTAAAACTTTTACAAAATGAATGATACTGTATAAATTTGAATCTGAATTCATTTGCGGTAAAATTGCTGGAGAATGTATGAAATTGTTTGCTGTGTGGAGATGCTTTTCATTTTTCCAACGGCAATCCGAAGCATTCCCAAGATAAATTTACTACAGCATTTAAAATCAGCGACCCCAAAAAGCCCTATATATTATTTTCATCGCAATCCTTTGAAATTGAGTAATTGTCGGTCGCCATATTTTATCCGCCATCTTTAATTTTCGAATTTCGACAGTAGATTCGGGATCAGCGACCCCGAAAACATAAAGGTACCCGTTTTAATGGCAATCCCTTGAAATTGAGAACTTATCGGTCGCCATATTGGATCCGCCATCTTTAATTTTCAAATTTCGACAGTAGATTCGGGATCAGCGACCCCCAAAACATAAAGGTACCCGTTTTCATGGCAATCCTTTGATATTGAGAAATTATCGGTCGCCATATTGCATCCGCCATCTTTAATTTTCGAACATCGACAGTAGACTCCAGATCAGCGATCCCGAAAACAGAAAAGGAACCGTTCTTATAGCCATCCTTTGAAGTTGAACGTTTTCAGTCACCATATTGTAGCCTCCATTTTGAAATTCTACAGGAGGTCCAGGAGCTGAATTTCTAAATATCCCTTCTTAGTGGACGCCTATGTCGTATAATAACCTATATTCTAAATTTCAAACTTGTAGGCTTTATAGTTCTGTAGATTTCGTAATGAGAGTGTGAGTATATACATATATAAATATCAAGAATTAATTCGGACCGGACTATTGGGAATATGAAAAATTAATTCGGACCGCAAAGGGTTAATAGAATTAAAGGAACGGTTGGTATGGAAGGCGTAAGATTGGATGGATTGGTTGGATAGAGTTTATGTATAGACAAACTAAACCATACAAAGGCTGAGCAAAGAACAGAAATTTGCAACACCTCGCTCGAATATAAAATCGACGATGCCTCGACCTATGACGTGAAGGTATATAGAATACAAACCATGTATGGGAAAGTACGGTGCAGAGATCACAATGCTCTCTCTCCTCTCTCTGTCTTTCCTATAAAAATGTATATGCATTAGTCACAGAATTACATCACAGGCTATCAGCTGCAATGTGTCAACATTTTAATGAGAATACCTTATTTTCTATATACCGTGTATTGATGTAACCAAAGAGTAAGCCAGCCAGCATGCCTCGCTACCCAATATAAAATGAATGAATGTCGCCGCCTGATGTAGAGAAGCCATCAATTTTTTCTTAGAAATTTACTGGAAATTTTTATGCACAAATGGGCAACTGTTGCTTGTTTCGGTACAAATTTTTATTCACTTTGATGGCCGACAATAATGCATAAAAATTTTTAAAAAAAAATTTACAATAAATTTATACGAAAAAATTGAGGGCTTTCCTATATCAGGCCGACACATCGTTGATTTTATATTGGAGCAATACACTTTTTTCATTTCGTAACAGAGATAGAAGCTTCTAATGGCAAACTACACTAAATGTAATCTTCTTCTTGAATTCTGCAGAACATCAATTTCGCCCGTAGGCTTTATTTAAGGCAAGCCTTTCTACTTTCGCCCACATCTTGGCATTAGGTCGACTTAATTCCTAACATATGATTTTGGATGTTAGACTTATTGACAGTGAATAACAATATTACCTAAATATAGAACTTGTTTAAAAAAAAAAAAACTTCATTACAAAAATTGTTTCCTTATATCCATCATCTTTGAAGTAGGTGTAACTCCCACTGGGGAAAAAGTTCTTTGTATACATCGGCTCCTTATAGAGGTTGAAATAAAACGAGAGCAAAACAGTAATGACCGCAATTATGAATGAAGTAACGCCAAATCTTAAAAGTGCTTTCATTTGAAATAAGTTAACCAATTTAACCGAAACCATTGAGAAAAAAACGACTGCAAATACTAATATTATTATGAAAAATATAAACTTCATCTCCCAAAAATTGAACCCTTCGAAGCATTTTCTCTTCTTATTTTAACTACAAAGCTCTTTCTACATATCATCTGATATTCTGAAAGTCCTTTACAAAGCTTCCCTTCTCTTTAGCTTCGGTGTTGTATATGTCAAAAATGTTCTTTGAACTTCACTTAACTTTGATGTATTACTTACTCATTTAACCTTCAACATGGATATAAACATAGGGAAACTAATTTTCCAGGTTAATTAATTCACTTTCTCCAATATCACAAAAGCGTTCAGACTAAGTTCTTTCATGTAGGTATCTACTTTACTTTTCCAACGTGAAGTGTAACAAAATCCTGGAACTAAAGCAAAATTTAGTTGAAGTGAGCTGACTCTATCAGGAAGTTCTGAGCAGAATTTAGGTGTCCATGTCCACTATGCAAAGGTGATATGTTTTTAGAAAAAAATCAAAAGGTCAAAGCAGTACATAATAGCTTGGGTTCTACTGAGAATATTCGACTCTATGTGAAAGACTTGTGTTTTTGTAACAGTTGCTTATAGATGTCAATACTTATTTTTTCACTGCACATAGATGACGTAATTTTGGAATTTTTCAAAATCATCTCAATTCAACAAATATGAGTAAAATTTCATTCGTATAGATACGTTTGTGAATGAACTACCCTCAGTTTAAAATTCAGCTGAACTGTTTTCTTTTTAAGTGACTTTTCCATATATGAATGAATCTATGTTTTGTTTAATTAGCTCCAATTCTGCAAAGTTTTATCTTTTAACATTTTACACTCTGGAATCATTGAAAATTTCAAAAAAGTGTACAATCTCCCCTATCATTTTGAATTGATTGTATGAAACTGATGCAACAGCTGACTGATTGACTGATATAATTTCTACAAGACTAAGCCTGCCACACTACCTACCTCACTGTCAATTATTTTAATAAAAACTCAAATGATTTCTAGCTGGAAAATAATGGTCACTGGCTATGGTGCGGTATCGTTCCATGATCGGCTGAGTTCTCCTTCATCGTTTGATCATGATTTTCTTATCATTACATACGATTTCAACGTTGTTGTCGGTCATTATCAGCATGCTCTGCATATTCAGAGATAACAACAACATTGATTACACCGTCTTACATTGAACCCTTATCTTCCGCGTAAGAAGTCATGAGTCATGAGTCATAAGATCTCTAAGGGAAACCGCATTTGGTTGGGATATCCCATAGTTCAACTTTGATGCTAACTCCATGAATCTCTTCTTTATATCTGCTAATAATAGTGTCCCCATTAATCTTGTTATCCCATTCCAAATTCATCCCATCTAATCCAGTCCTTGTCCAACTGTTCCTTGTCCAACTGCGTGAATGCGAATTAGGTTATTGGTGGTATCAATGCTGTTAAATCGGAGGCCGTTGGGTTGGATAATATTCCGCCCAATTCTTCAAGCTTTTAATTCCTTAATGCACGTCTTTGATTCAGGCCTCATTACTTCACAGTTCCCTATGATTTGGAAAATCATAGCATAGCTAAGAACTCGCGCCCAAGTAGCCCTAGTGATTTCCGGCCAATAAAGTCATTGAAAAACTCAGCTATGTATATCAACAGATTTTACAATACTAGAGTGGCATAAACTGCTCACTCAGTGGCAGTCCAGTTTTCGAGGGAATCATAGCTGCGAAACTACTTTACTGAAGTAACTTCGAATATTTGCAGGTCTCTTGATAAATATCGCATTACGATCTTACCACAGCAAAATATGAGGAAAACTGTATTAGACCTCTTTAGTGTTTACATTAAGTCTGCGAATGATGAATGCAAATGGCGTCAAATAAGAATCATTTTTCATAATTCGTTATTGAATTCATAATCATCAATTGATAAGATTAAATGATTTTTAGAAATTTCGGCTCTAAACACTCCCCTAAAATAGTTAGCTACAATAGTCAAATTACCAGATAGTTCCTACATATATTGGTAACTATGATAAAAGTTGAACGATGAACTTTGAGCTGTGAGGAAGTAAGAAGGTCGGCTGTTGACTTTTGTTGGAGCCCTGAGTATCAAAATTTCTTTGGTGCCCCTTTTCTGGAAAATAAAGAAAAACAACAATACATTAGGGCACAATACCAGAATTGTAATAGTTATAATAGTACAAAAATGGTGTACTTTCAATCCTTTCGATTTCATAAACCAAGTGAGTGAAAAAAACTTGAGGCCAACACAGAGAATGCTTTCATTGAATATAAACGGAAAAAGTTGTGCAAGGGAAAACTAATCTCAGTGCCAATGACTGATTCATTAAATAGTGAGGTATCCGAAACTGTAATAGGAATGCCCCTTCTGAATCTGCTCGAATATCGGGAGATTTCATAGACAAGGAGTCAGGACTCAATTCTTTGAACGAATATATGAGAAAAATAACTGCAGAAAAACTATCGTCCCACTGAGACATATTTTATGAAAACCTTAAGATGAAATAAGAACAAGCAGTAAAAAAGGCCACCCAAAAAGCCTTGTTCTCACTAGTTCTGGAAAACTGGATGCGACGAAAATATTGAAGGAGTTCCTCGGTATTTTATTATATAAATGGCAACAAAATCGAAAAAACAACAAGAGAAACAGAGGAACAAAAATTTAAAATTGATAATGCAGTATGAAGTAGATAATAAACGTCAGAAAAGAGTTTAAAATTTTCGATTATCAATATATAATGCAATCACGAGAAAATTCCTGAATATTAGAAACTGAAGCAGCATTTTGAAAATGATTTCGAGACCAATTGAGATAAAAATTCGATTACTTGAAGCGTTTATCAGGTTTATTACGCCATGTTTTTTTTCGCAGAAGAACAAAATCAATACCTCAAACTCATCAAGAATAATTTTCGGAAGACCGAAGCTGTAATATTATTCGGGTTTGTTTCGGAAAACTATTCATTTATTATGCAGGACGTTATCCACGGATATCGCCATATACTTCCGTAGCCAAGAAATAGAAGTCTAAGGGTACGCCCACAGAAACAAGCGCGCAATTGCAATGGTCACTACAATTCTTATTAAGTGCATTCGAAAATTAACCGCTCGCGCGTCAATCGCGTGCTTATTTCTCTGATCGTACCTAAGGGCTTGCTCACGAGCGCGATTTATCGCATGCGACAGAAATCTGATTAGCTGCACCAATTTGTTGTCACTGAACATGCTTACTCTTTCTACGTTTCGTGCGACACAAATACTGATCGCAGCAAAGCTCTTAGTTTGGTGCGATTTTCACCTTAAACACAACATTTATGTTTGTTTATATTTGTACTTGGGTGTTACAGCTCCGCAGTAATGTCGAAATTATATCTATACAAAAATATAAATAATTATAAATTTCACAATAATATCTACTTGCCACCACAAAACAAAAACAAATTAAGTTGTAGCCGCTGTCAATCTTATAAACGCATCGCCCGATAAAAACCAATCGCAAATAGAGATAGAACTATAGGAAGACACCACCAAAATATTGCACGGTATCGTAACGCGCTCGTGAGCAGGGGTTAAAGCACAGATTTAATTATAATTATAGTGACTACTTGAAGGAGAATACTTTGGCTTTACAAATTTTTCCTGGCACCTCATGAATTTTGTAAGACATAACCTTTTACTCGATGGCTCGGCAGCCCAATACAAAATCAGAAAATGTCTGCAATATATTCGTGCACAAAAATTGCTTCGGCGTCGGGGTGATTCAGGATTGATTTGTTTTACGATTTCTTATGAAAAAAGGCTGGTTAAATGGTCCTCCATTGAAACTCAAAATGGAGAACCGCCTTATATGATTTCTACAGTGCATTAAGGCAAACACCTGTGACGAACAATTTTAGTTAGTCTACGAGAGCGCTGCTGCGCCGTATTTTGTTTTCTTTCATAACGTCTATCTGCGTGCTGCAATAAAAACCTTTTTGCCGTCCGGAAGTTTTTATTAGAAAAATCGCGTTACGAGTGTATCAGCGACGATCAGTGGAAAGAGCAAGAAACCTTCTTAAATAATTTCAAGGTAAATCATGCAATTTTTTCTAATATTTTGTTTTTTGTTTACTGTTGACAATCAGCACATGTATCTGGTGTGGCCCCTGTTATTGCAGATATTATGGCCCCGGGGCCATATTGAATGTATGGACGGTAACCATTTTCCATATATTTCAAAATTTTGTATCAAATTATTATTTGATATATTTCTTGATTTTTTTTTTTCATGCTCCAGATGCCTCGAACGAACTTTTCTTCGAACCCACAACGCAAGAGGAAGACGTGGAATGCAGATCAAATGAAAAAAAAATATTGAAGTAGTACGAAACAAAACTATGGGGTATAAGATGGCTGTTAAGAGTTTTTCGGTACCAAGAACCACAGTGAGGAAGCTGGTTAATGATTCAGAGGTTTCTTTGGATGTAGTTGTGCAGAAATAATTGCTTAGAAAGTGTGTACTACCACTATATCTAGAGAAAAAGTTAGGCGACTATATTTTGTTTATGGAGAGCAATTATTATGGTTTGACACGTATGGACGTCAAACGAATGGCTTATCAGTTAGCCACAAAAAATAATATCCCGAACCCTTCTAGTAATGGTTCAGCTGATCAAGCATGGTTAGATCATTTTTTAAGAAGACTTAAAGATCGATTGTCTATCAGGAAACCAATGGAAACTTCGTATGCTCGGGTTAAGGCTACAATCGCCCAGCAGTAAATGAATTTTTCGGGCTATTAGGAGTGGAATACACCATACACCAATATCCTCGAGGTTGCATCTACAATGTAGATGAAAAGGGGCTAAACCTTGTGCAGACAAAGATACTTCACTAATTGCTAAAAGGGGTAAAAGACAAATTGTTGTCTTAACATTAGCGGAACGAGGATTGCTAATGACTTTTGTTTGTGCTATGAGTGCAGCTGGGACCTATATACCACCGATAATGATATTCCCCACAAAGAACTATATCGATCTTTTGATGAAAGAGGCTCCTTCTGGCGCTATTGGGAAAGTTCGTCCTTCTGGATGGATACAATCTAATTTATTTACAGAATGGTTGGAGCATTTCTTAGATAAGACAAAACCAACAGAACGGTTCCCAGTTCTCTAATCCTAGATGGACATTATAGTCACACACGAAATATTCAAGTTTTGGAGCTTGCTCGTGAAAGACGTGTGACTAAGTATCATTAGCTTACCTCCGCACACAACCCACAGGCTGCAGCCTCTAGACCGCACATTCATGGGTGCACTAAACACTCACTATACTCAAGCCTCATGACATAGCTTAGTTGTTTGGAAAGGCTTATTTGAGGTGCATAACTGGCGAAATAGTAGTAAATGGATTCAGAATTACTGTAATATATCCTTTCTACCACCATATCTTTACCGATGCTGATTTCTTGGCTGAATCGCAAATACTGGCTATAAATAACGTGCAACCACCTTCAAATTCAGCCGGGCCCATCATCAGCAGTTGATCAGCGGGGACCGTCATCAGGCATTTATCAACCGGGCCCATCATCTGCTATTGATCAACCGGGCCCATCGTCAGCTGTTGATCAGGCGGGCTCATCATCAGCTGTTGATCAGCCGGGACCTTCATCAGTCATTTATCAGCCGGTATCATCTATGACCCTATCCTCGCCTTTAACTACAAATGAAGTAAGACCAACAACCTCTCTCGTTTTGCCAGAAGATATCTTACCTGTTCCTAAACCTAAACAAAAGACATCTAATCGGGTAAGGAACGCTGCAACTACAGCTGTCATCACATCTTCACCATATAAAAGGCAATTGGGGGGATCAATTAAAAGGTCTGAAGAAACAAAGAGTGGACGAGAACGTGCTCGAGGACGTAGACTTTAACGAATATGCGGTCGAGGACGTGAAAGTAAATGTGCAGGACATGGTCGAAATCAGTGCAATGAGATCATAGTCAGCACATCTACAGATTGTAAAGAAAACGAGTTGCCAAATGTAGCAAACTCTGACTCCAAAGAAATTTTTATTGATGTTGTGGGTTCTGAAAATAATGTAAATTGCATCTTTTGTGAAGACCATTTCTCTGATGATCTATGCGTTGAAATTTGAGTCCAATGCCAAAGTTGTGAATTATGGGCACAAAATTAATGTGCTGGTTCAGAAGGCGAATTCTATGTTTATGATTTTTGCCGCTAAACGCTTGAAACTTTTTCATACATTGATTATGGCCCCCGAAGTGCCATATTACCCACACAGTTTCTTAGCTGTGACTTTTATTTAAATTTGTAGCTTAGTTTCTTATGACCAATAATATAACAAATATTTTAACATTAATTGACTGTTAAAATAATAGTAAATTATTTCGTTATCACATAAAAACAAATTAAGGGGGCATATTACCATCTTCTCTTCTATGCTATAATGTCTAATATCTTCAGAAAGTTGACAAGGACTTCATTACAACAACATTAGAGCTATATGAAAGGGCATACCATACCACGTACAAATAAATTTTGCCTACGTATCCTAGGGAGGATATAATGCAGGAGAACATGTTCTTTAAGAAATCCAACCTAAAATTGAAGCTAACATCAAGAAAAATGGACCAAACATTCTCAGTTTCCTAAGGAAGTGGTCATGACTAAATGCCTAACCACAATGTACATAAGCTTGCATATGCAAACCTTGAAAATATCACGAATGCTTCCTTCTGCATCACTAACATTTGTATAGTATTTACATAAACTGTCAAATTTGCTTATGCTTATGAGCGTACAGACAGAAGTTGACGAAAGAAATGAAAACTTGACGAACGACTTCTTATTCCTATTGTGGGTTGCTATTATAAAAAGCATTTGTTCGCGTATTTGCATATGCTACCATATGCACATTGTGGATAGCCCTTAAATACTATTTATTTTCAACAGAAGCCTATGTACCTATATAAAGTAGGGTAGAGCGGGGCTTAAAGTGCCGTGCCAAGAAGTGCCACCACCTTTTATATCTCGTATAATAAAAGGGCAACAAAACAAGAGCGCACATGCAAAGAATACGCTTGGCGTGGGCTAATATCACCGTTGCCAACCGTACGGTTTTGGTCGTATTTGTACGGTTTTTCTGGCCCTTGTACGGTGTACGACCAAGACCTCTGACCGTACGCAAAATGTACGGTTTTTTCACATTTGGCACAAAATGTACGGTAACTTACGAATTCAATCTTGGAAGAAATCTGAACGCAGACCACAGCACAGTCGCGTCCGCAACGCAGCTACAGTATGCTGAGTATGTTCAGCATATGCGAGAAGAAGAAGAACAATTTAGATTGGTTGTGTTGTTAGTTGTTTTGTTGTAAATTCAAGTGGTCATTAAAGTTTAGTAGAGTTCATTTCATTACTTTTTCTAATATTTTCTCGACTTTTCGACTCGTTCTCGTTCTTAAAGCGCAGCAACGATAGCTCAATGCTGATTTCTAAACTTCTTGTTGTTTTGCTTGTGTTGCTAACTGCTAGTGCTAAGTCTAAGTTACTTTCCTTTCTTTGTTTGTTTAAAGCAATCGCTGCAAAAGGGCAAATTCTAATAATATCAACTTCAAAACGTGGGACGGAGAAATCACTTTTCCACCGGTTAACAATTTTGCAAAAGCAAATATAGTTATAGTTAAATTTTATTTTGCCGTCAAGAAATGCGGAATAAATATATCAAACTAAGCTCTTTTTACGACTTAGTCAATATAGATCGGGCAACAGCAAAGGTAATATATGAATCAGTTCTAGAGTCTTTTAAATCGCATAATGTTTATCTAATGTAATCGGTTTTGGATCAGATGGGTGTAATTCCATGACGGGACAGCATAACTCTGTTCTGTCTTATTTTAAGCAGGATTGTCCTGCAATACATATCTCGAAGTGCATATACTATCCTTTGCATTTATGCGCATGCGAAGCTACCAAAAAATTACCGGGAAGGTGTGAGCACTTGAACTCATGATATTTATGTTTTTTTTTTTCAAAAGCAGTGCAAAAAGAAAAGCTATATCTTTCAAAAATTTTTTAAGTAAAGTCTCACAAATTGTTAACCCCATCATAAACACGTTGGCTTTCGCTACACGCAGTAGGCAATCGGTTGTTAGAACAATGGAGTGCACTTCGAATTTTTTTTGTTGATATGAAATCTTCTCAAAATAAAATACTGCTAGTGTTGTGAGAGTTTTACGAAATCTGAAAGATCCTCCAGTTAAATATTTTTACTTATTTCTGGATTGAATTCTGCTAAAATTTAATTCGATAAATGCACATTTTCAAGCGGACACTTGTGTGATCACAAGCACTCATGGCCGCATGTGCACCATGTACAAAGGCATATTAAGATCGTTCTAAAGTATTGAATACATACAAAGAACCGCTTTGGAAGATATAGATCAATTGAACTCAACATTTTAATTAAATGACAATCAGATATATTTAGGATCAAAAGTTTTGGCTGAAAAACAGATGCCGCAATTTTTTGCAAGCATCTTGTTTGGAAATAACAAAAAGGTATAACTTCTCGAACGAAGTTATGATTAACCTGAATTACCTCAATATTAAACATACATCAAACTTGTAAACTCATACCAATGTTCCCTCTCTTATTAAATTAAACCAATTACTTCCACAATGCTTAGGATCAATTCCAATTCAAAGTTTAGATGATGAATAGAGAAATATCTTCTTAAGTAAATTGCCCGAATTCATTTCTAATGAAAGCCAACCAGACATTCTTTGGCATAAGATACTTAATTTAAAAAATGATGGTGGTGTTACTCTTTTTCTTAATTTATCCAGATTTGTTTTAAATATTATTGTCTTTGCCTCATTCGAACGCGGAATGCGAAAGAATATTTGGTGCTGTTAGTTTAATAAAGACCAAGCTACAGTTGATAAAAACATAGATATCGGAAGCCACTGAAATGATGGCAATCTGTTAAAAAAATATACCTATGTACCTACTTAAAGCTAATTGAAATGTTACTTTCAAAAAAAAAAATAAGGCTTTATTTTGTTTTATAATATAATAATTTAATAAAATACTATTGATAAAAACATAAATTTTGAAACTGTATCGATACGTTGATTTTAAGAGAATTTGGTTTGTATTTATATACTTAGTTCCAATAAAAAAAAAAGATTACATGTAATTTCAAATAATACAAAACGATTAGGTTTCGTTTTGAAACAAAACAAATGTCTGAATTCGAACCCTTTTGTTTAAAATCAAAACCTTTTGTGCAAAAAGCATATTAAACTGAAAGAGATTTTTCAACAAACTAAAGAAGTTTAAAACTAAAACTTGTTTATGATTATATGCAAAAAGGTTTATTACGAAATTGTTGAACCTTTAGAGTACCTAACTATTAGTTACGACTAGTAAATTTTCTGGTAAGTTTTAGTTTTATGCCCTTAAGTTTTGAAATAAAGCTGCACTGTTCAATACGTTTTTCGTAAGTTAAGAATAATAATATCAATTATAAACACATTAAAATCCAAAATTAATAATTAAAGACACATTTGTTCAATATTTTTTATTAAGGTATCCTTTTTTACATGAAAGTTTTTGATAGTTATTTTAAAAGTGTTAAAAGAGAATATGTTTTTTTTTTTTTTTTTGTAAGGTCACAGTTTTAATATGTAGGCTAATTAAACGAATAACATAAAATGCATTGAACGTTTTTAAAAACAGGCCATTAAATAAATAAATAATTTTGTTTCTAGTTTTCTTGAAGGAACTTCGCGCGAGTCACTTTTCTTTCCAGTTGCAGTCGCTGGTAATAATTTAATTAAAGCAAGGAAGGCCGCCGTACTTTTATTCCACTATATTAGATAAAAGAAAAATCCATGCATCTTATAGCTCATGTACTTTAATAAAGTGATAATTATACTTTGCATTCATGTATGTGGGCTCAGAAAATCTTATTTGGAATTCATACAAAATCTGAAAGTTGCAAAGTTATCAGTAGAATTTTTTTTTACTTGTTGTTGTTTTATTTATTTTAATTGAAAAATAAATAAATGCTCAACTGTTACTTTTAAAATGAGTGTACTGATTCATCTCTGCGTAATTGTAAATATTAAATTTATTGTTAGGATTGTACGACCAAAATGCTACCTGTACGGTCAAAAAGTTGTGTTCGTACGACTTTTCAATATTAAAAGGATGGTAACGCTGAATATTTACCACTAGCCAGTCGGTACCAGGCATTTGGTAAGAGCGCACGTGTGCTATTTATTTGACGAAAAGTAAAAAAAATCGTGTCCGACATTTTAATTTCCTGTTGAATGTGCTCATCATGTATAAGTGAAGTAAGCACCTTTGTATTGTTATTTTCTTATTGAGCACTCTGATACTACTTACAGATACAAATTTGTTGTTGTCATTGTATTCTATCTAAAAACATGTTTTTGTACCGTTCGTGCAAATAAGATAAGGCTAGACTAACATATTAAATTAGAATGATCGTTTGTGTTGAAAATTAATGCTTATTTTTAAAGTAATAAATAAATATCGATAACAATGAACTAGATTCAGCTATTTTAATCTTTCTTACGCATAAAGTCTTGAGATATAGTAAGTGGCACAAAGTGCCCCAACAGTTGGAACTTATTACTCCGCAAGAAGGGTTAACAGTACGGAACGACTTGAAAATTTAAAGTCAATTAATAACGTAAAATAATTAAATTTTTTGCATATTTTTTTGTTTTGGTATTGATACATGAACCGTAAAGATTTTATGTTTAAATTATTACATTATTTGACCTAAAATTTTATTATGTATTGAAGACAATTAAAAAAATGGGAGTTCAGGCCCCGCCTTACCCTAATTTAAGTAATTATAAATTGTGATATAACAAATTATATTTTGAATTTTAAATCTTGTGTTTCTTTTATTTCTCCTTCCCCTCCTGCCTTAGTAACATAATTGTAATTACGTCACTGAAGATATTTTAACCTATTGTACCTATGTATGAAATCAAATTAATTATAGTATGTGAACCGACGGAGATCCCAACTTGAAATTTACAGATTTACAGATTGTGAGTTAGATTTAGGCCTTTTCAGATATCAAAGAAAAACGAAAATCGCAACATGTTACATCAAGAATTTTTCCAAGGATGAATGACAACTCTTATACTCTAATATCCTTTTTTTCTTAATTTTACCAAGGGTATTTGTTCTACAAAATTATCCTTTCCAGAACACCGCAGATGATAAAAATTGGCTTAGTGTAACTGAAAAAGGGCCGAATCTATAAGGGCACGCGGAGCCATTTTCCCTGGACGCTTGTATTTATTAGGCTGCAGTATGACGGACCTCTGAACTCATAACTAAACGAGAGAAAATCTAATTTCAAGAATTGGAAAATTTTTTCAAACCATACTTCACACTTCAGTCTTCTCTCCGGAATCTAAAAGCTCCTTTGCTGAATTCATACTTTGAATTGCGCTTGTACTTATACAGCCAATCAATTTACTGTCTATCAAATTTAAGACAGTAAGCCGCTTTAAGCTAATTAAACTAAAAATTCTGCAAAATTCTCAAATTGTACCTTTGTATCATATATGAAATGAATTCAAAAATTGTACAAATGTACTAAGGTGGCTGGCAAATCTATGTTGCCCATCATCCACCAATCTTATCTGGAATGTAGACAAAATATAAGGCAGTAGGCTCAAGTGTAGAGCTGTCAGAAAAGTATTTTTATGCCACCTAAATTTAGCCGTTTTAGCCGGAGTTAAGGCACTTTCACATCAAACACAAGAATCGAAAAAATGTAAACCGAAAAACTCAATTTATTCCACTTTAAAACAAGATTTTTGCTGCAATGATTAATAAAATCATGGGAAATAGGATAAACTAATAATTTTACTAATAAAATAGTATATTTATCTCAGAACTTTTAAGAAAACACAACTTTTATGATTTATCGGACAATTTTTCCGCCGAAAAAGTTTTTCGGCCGATAAAATATAATAGTTGTGTTTTTCTTCAAAATCTGAAATAAATATAACTATTTGCCCAGTAAAATTCTTAGTTTATCATATTTCTCTGGATTTTATTAATCATTGGAACAAAAATCTTGTTTTAAAGTGGAATAAATTGAGTTTTTCGGTTTACATTTTTCTGTTCTTGTTTTTGGTGTGAAAGTGCCTTTAAGGCCTTTGATTTCGGATAAAAAATCGGCAAAAACCTTTCAGCCTGAAAGGCAATACACCAGAGTTCCTATCAAGAGTTTTATTTTTTTAAATCGTCTCAAATGTTAGTAGTTTCAGCCGGGAAGATACATATTGAAAAGCGGCTAAAATAAAAAACTAATCGCGAACATAATAAAGTTTTGAATTGTTTATTTTTTGTGTTAATAAAATAAAGTGCATGTTGTAATGATTTGATTTTTACTTTCGTTTTATTTTAAATCATTTTCGAATGACTATTAAGATCTATAATATTGTTTTAATTTCAAATCTTTTTTATTTAACAATCACAGTATTGTTTCAAATTCAAATTGTTTTTAAAAATTCTGGTTCTAGTTTTAGGGTATGCAGGATATATAATAGGCCATCTATCATATACATATGGTGTCTAGTATACCCTGGAACTGTAATAAAATTTGGCTCAAATAAAGATTGTTGTTAGAGCGGCGACAACTAACGTATTTGCCCCCCCCCCCCTTCCCCCTCAAAAAATTCCTAGATCCAACACTCAGCCGGAGTTATGAAGTGAACTTTTAAAGTTAGGTCAAAAGGACAAAAATTGCTCTTTTAATGCGATTTTCAAAAAGCTGAAACTTCCGCAATGAGCGGAATATTAGCAAATTATTTAAATTGTGCTAATTATTTAATAAAGTTATAAGCTGGCAAAACTTCAATCAAATCGAGGTGAGAAAGTTTTTCGGGATGTGGTCGGCGCACCGTGGAATGTCCCATAAGTTAGTAACCTTAGGACTTGAAGTAAATAACTAAGACTATGGAGTATCCTAGATTTTCAAGTCCCTTTTGTATGTTATATTCAAATAAGTAGTTTCTGTCTATTGTGTTTCTTCCCTTCCATCTCCATTAAAATTCAACTGTATGTAGTCACTTTTAAAAACTTTCTAAAAAAAAACTTTTCCTTATTTCACTTAAGTTCTAAACTTAATTTAGGGAGCAGCATCTATTTTAAGTACTTAGAAATAAGAAACTTAAATTATCTTTCCGCTGAAGTAATAAAAATACAAGAATGACGTTATCACTTATAGCAGACACTGGACCACTTACAAAAGCTATTTTCTGGCTCAAATGATATTTTACATAAAAGCCAGTTGGTTGGCTCTTTTTTACAATTTTTGTTTTTTTACAATATACATATATATATATATATATGTAGGTATAGGATACCTGTATTGAAAGGCAAAGCATCACCATCAAGTTCTTTCATCTTCGCCTGGAAATGGCAATAAGAGCACACCTGTGGTCTAGAAAAATTTTCAATTTGTATGCATCTGCAATTACGTGCGGGGTAAACCTAAAATCCAACATCACGGGTAAACACACCCAACAAGCTTGAGGGAAACCCCCGGAAGGATATTATGACACCCATACATTTATCCCTACACACACACACACATACAACCTTTGTCCGCTCCCATCAAATTCCCCGTTCTCCTGAAATGTAAGTACATACCTTATACCTACCTATAGTGAACGATAATGTACTCACACACAGTATTCCTGCAGCGCCCTAGGGTATGCCATAAATTTGCAAAACTTGCTGATTTAACTTTTTTCTTGTTTTTTTTTTTTCCTTTTTTTTCTAAAAACTCCGGATAACGAACAGGAAAACGTAGTTTTAGTCAGTCAGGTAGTCATTGCCTGGTGCAAAAAAAAACAAAAAAACAAAAAAAAAGTATTTCAACTTTGTGGCTGTTGTTGTTTTTCTATAGTATACTATATTTGCCTCTGCTGTTCCAGGATGGCGCGGGATGGCCCAATTCCTTGATGGGTTTTGTATCCTTGGTGTAAATATTTTCGTATCCATGAGATTGTTTGCTGGTATCAACAGAGGCAAATTGCTTGAACAGAATTGATGAAATAATAACGAAAATTGTATTAAACGCACAACATATTCTCGAATGAGGAACTTCTAAATAGGTTAAGTACATCTAACCTAAGTAAATGGAGGCGAGTAGACGGGCGAGCAAAGAAAGTGGATACATATAGGGTGGTTTCCGTTCCATATACATATATGTATGTACTAGGTATAGTCTGAGTTGTCGCAAATAAAATTTTGTTTGAACTTTTGTTACTTATACACACTAGACAACTTTTGTTGGGAAAATTTGTAAATAGGAAAGTTAGCAAAGAAGAGCAGCTCCTCTAAGATACAAGTTTTTTCCACTGTAGACCTTGGCGACAAGACGTACAGCTATGCTATAATGCCACATGAGGAGGAAAACGTGCATTTGGCAGAGGTTGAGATAATCGAAACTTTTTGCTGCGCACTGTTTTCAGATTACATACATACTTTAGTGTGTATCTAAAACTGTTGAGATATTGGACTTGTGATAAGAAGTATTATATATATTTACTTTCATCCTATAGATACTTCCTATTACTCATCTGCTGTTCATTATTATCACAAGAAAGTTGACAAAGTCAACTTGTGTTCACGGTTTGTATAAAATGTGCAGCGATAGTTGTATTTGAATACTCTGAATTTCGATATATTTCCATTCTAGCATTTTTATCGAAAATCATTGAGAAAATAAAGCATATACACAAATTATAAATTTCATTCAACGCAATGACAATGATTACATGATCATCAGTCTGTGGGATTAGCAATAATCATAGCTGAATTACAACCTTGTTGAAAATAATAAATTGCTTGCGACCTGCAATCGACACTGACATGTTTACCGCAATTGTTGATTTCTTGATTTTTCAAAAGCGTTTTTTTGTTCCGTCGCTCATCAAATTATTTGTAAATAAATTATTTCATAACCTCAACTTCAAGCAACACATTTAATTCATAATTTATTTGAGTGGACGATTGCAGGAATTATTCTCTTCTCCTCCTATATGCCATACAATTCTGATTTTTCGCAGGAGTCTATATTGGGTCCACTCATTTTTAATATGTTTGTAAGTGATATTTTTTATCACGTCAAATATGGTGCCTTTAAGTTACACTTCTATGCAAATTATGAGCAGGCGACATGCGTGGACTACGAGTACAGCTATACCGGGCCCTGGAATTTTGGAAGTCCCGGCGATAATATAGATACCTAGATCGCGCGATTCCGTACTCTAGGGTTTCACTCTGTGTCTGTATGTGTGCATGTGTGTGTATAAGTGTGGGTGTATAAATTCATATGTGTGGGAGAGTGCAGCTCTCTACCACCAACACGCTCTCAGGCAGTGCTCAAATATATAGTAAAACACGAAATTTTTGTATAACAGCTCTACGAAGGAGTTGCCCGATGGGCCCCATTTTCGAACTGTATTTACAATTTTTATGCAAACGCAAATTTCAGAAAATTCGACATTTTCTCCAATAGAGAGTTTTGCTATGAAAATTCATAGTGAAATAAGCCAATATAAAATTAACTCAGTTTGCTGCTAAGTTTGCACCTCGAGAATTGAGTGGAAAAACTCAGTATGCAAACGAAAAATCTTTCAAAAAAGAAATTTCATTATAAAGCGAGGTTGTTTCATATAAGCAGGAACCATATAATCGTCAGTACGGGTTGGTTCCTGTCTGGCGTATACGCCAAAGCAAACAGCCAAGCTGGCCTCGTATATAAACTTAAAATAATTTTTAAGTGTGAATTACATGAGGCGAAATACTACGTATTTATTTGAATTCCTAGCAGATTACTCCTATGCGGGACTAGTATTTCATAGAGACTTTTCTCTTTTCGTTTTTACGCAACGCGTTGTTCGAACAAGACTTAAATACAACATAGAAATGGTCCAATATTCAAAATAAACGGACAAAGACAGTTCCTTGACCCAAAGTTTTTACTAAAAATATTAAACAAAGATAAAACACTAAACTCATGGTTACGTACTAGGGATGGGGTGTTTGGTCACCAAACAAACTATTTTTGTCATCACCGCCACTGGAATCTAACTAGATATTGACTAGTTGTCAACAGATGGCGCGCATGGCTCTATTCGGATAAACGGAGATCCACAGCTGTGCTTTCATGAGCTTTTCAGCTTTCGTGCTATAAAAACGCGAGCACGGAGCTGAAGACTAGTCAGTTTTCCTCTGACCATCCAACATGCAAGTCTAGGAAATTGACCTAGACTTCACTTATTGAAACTGAGCATACTGAGCCAGCTTCAAATTTCCTTCCTCCAAAAACCCACCAGGATATTGACCTGGACACTTCCCAAATCCATAGCGGCCTGAACATTGATCAGGTCTCCCACACTCCCGTGAAGTTCCCATAAATATTGATTTGAGAATTTCACTAATAGTATAAGATAAAATAAATTTAAATCATTCTTGTGTGGTAGTTGAGAAAAATGATCTCGCTACCCACAACTTTTATTCCTTCATATTAAAAGTTTTTCTTCTCTAATTCCAGCTCTACCTAGAGATACCAGAGAAAGGACTGAATTGTTTTATTATTTGAATTATATTAAGTTAATTCTTTTTTGTTAATATTAAGAGTTAAAATTGGAAAAATCATTTTTATTTGCTTTTGAATAAAAAATATTGAACTTTGCTTTGTGTTATTCTTCCGGCACCTATTTCTTTTTTATGTATTTAACATGGAGCAATCCTAAAATAATTTCAATATCAGATCAGCTAGATAATAATTAGTTCCTAACTTGCCTGTTTAGGACAACCAAAGGTGCCGTTTTAATTAGATGTAAAAAATGCGAATTAATTTTGCATCGGCGCAAGTTGTTTAGCACATTTTTTAACTGGTATCTACGCAATATAAAACTAAAATGTTTTGATAAAATTCACTCTCATTATGTTCATATTTATAGAAACTCGATTTCATGTCCATAATAATTAGCGAATTTCGAAATTTATGTATATGAGAACTTCAGTTGCTCACCCCTCCCCCCTGAAAATTGCGTTTTAACGTTTTTCCTTCCTCTTTCATCATCAGGAGTCAGGACATAATAATAATAAACCGGAGAATGCCATTCAGAAAAACTTTTCCACCGTTTTTCCTTTTACATGAACTGACGCAACATATGTACATATATATATATGGCTAAAGGAAATTGCCGAGGAATCTAGGAAATACCAGAAAATGCACAGAAAATAATATAAAGGAATGCCATTTCTTCATGTGCGATCGCATTACATTTTATGGCCAGACAGTGTGGACAGAGCTTCCTTGTTCCTTGGTTCGAATTTATTTCATTTTACCACGAAGGAGTAGGGACTTCATGAATCTAATGATTAAAATCCTTTTTGCAAATAGTGCTATAAACGTAAATTATTCTGACCTGCATCCACGAAAACTTGTGGTATAGTATATCTGCTGTATATATAATAATAATGTATTAAGTATTTACATACATCCTTTTATAGTATGTATTCATATATAGGTCTCGTATACCCGCAAATGTTCATATGTGTATATACATAACCTAAAATAGAGCTTCTTTAGGATCCTCATAAATTCCCAGTGTAGTTTATTCAAAAATACCAAAATTCAGTTCAACTATTTAGTATGAATGGCATGTAAAATTTCCACTATTAAGTCATGAATGGAATAAGGGCTCAGACTGAGAATACAAAGTTCCTACCCTATATACAGGAAATATTTATTGCCTTTAATTTATCCCGATAAAAGGTTTTCGCACAAATATTTGCGGATGGAATCTAACCAGAACCAAACAAACCACTTTGGAATTTCTCTGTATTGATTTTATGGTGGTTACTCTTGGCTATTCGAGCCAGACCAAGGCAATGCCTGCCTTTTCTTACACAAAAGCTCTCTTTTCGTTAATAAAGTGGATTTAGCTTGGCGTTCTGGTCACTTGCCTGTTCACAAATTGTTTCAATTTCGTCTGAGTTGAGTATGTTCATTTGAGATTAGAAGGGGAGGATTTTATCATTTTAAGCAGATTGATTATTTTAATGGAATTGTATATGATGTATTTGTATACATCAAATACTATTTTAAAGGGGGCTACTTACGAAGGTACTATGTGCATATTTTTAACATCTACTTTACTTAAACAAATGAACCCTTTTTCGAGAAGTTTTTATTTTTATGAGGATAAGCCTCGGGTCAAAATAAAAGCCGCACCATAATCCATCAGGAAAATTGTACGATAAACGAATTTTAGGCCTTCTTCTAATAACTAAATCTAATAAAACATCTTTGAAATTGTCCTAGTACATAATGTTTTGTTTGTGGATAATGTAAAAAAGAAGGATTCAAATGTCAGTCATATATGGTCTTGTAAATCGAATTTGGAGAATCATTAGATTATTTGTTATGTTATGATCTATGAACCGTCTGGCGTAATACCATAATTAATTTTGGAGATTTTGTTTTTCTTTTAGTCAACTACAGGTAAGGAATAGAATAAAAGAAGAAATTTCAGATTTTTTTTTTTACATATTAATAGAAGGATGTGCCTTGCCTCCTTTATGCTTGATTTGTAAGTTTTTTTTAAATATTCAAAATTAATACCGTCAAATCATACATCTTAATTATTTCTTTGTTAATTTGTAGCTGTTGATGGTCCTTTTTAAGCTACTTTTCGTTTCTTTAAAAGCCATACATACTTATTCAGATTGAAGTTTGAACTATTTCTAGGCCACAGCCGCTCGTGTAACTAACGTCCCCGCAGGCCCCGTCACGCGGAGATCCACGAAAGCCTACAAAATTATTATTTTTATATGAAGTGATGTTGGATTAATAAGCAGTTAGATTCACTCAATTAAAAATTATATTAACTCTGTAATGATTTCATTATTTCAGTTCCATCTAAAGGGGTTCATACCATCATAAGCTTTGAGAAAAGAAGCTGCAAATACGGTAGCTAGACAGTAGTGATGATACAACAATAAAAAAGTCGAGAATTCTTCTATTTATTCTTTGTATTTAAACGGAGAAAAAATGTACGCCTGAAACTGAAACACTGTATATTATTTTCTGAGAAATATTTGGTTGACTTCCTTAGGGCTAGACGTATACGCTGCTAGCATGAATCAGAGTTCGTAGATGAGAGAAGAGTATTATCGTTGTGTATAGAACTATATAGTGATTGCGAAACGAAATTTGGCGTAGTTACTTGTTGAATTGTAGAGGCGCTACTACTGCAGACGTAACCAAGGAGTAAGCCGTAAATGCCTCGCTACAATATAAAATCAACGATGCCTCGAGCTGATGTAGCGAAGGCCGCAATTTTTTCTTAGAAATTTACTGGAAATTTTTTCCTTAGAATTTTATTCATTATTCTGCCGAAACATTTGCTGTAACTTTCAAAGGAATGAATACACATCTACGCTCATAAAAATTATTAGTGGACCAGGCCAAGCACTCGTTTTCGGCCACCAATAATGCATAACAAGGAAAAAATTTCCATTAGATTTCTAAGGAAAAATTGCCGCGTTCCCTACATGAGATCGAAACATCGTCGATTTTATCTTGCGTTACTCATTGATCTACTTCCCTTTGCATATAATACTTTGTCTATGCTCTTAAAGTTTATCCCTTTAACCCCTTGTAAATACTTCAATTGCAGAACTTTTAGCGACTGAGTGTAAGCAAAACTGTTCAAAATGGTACAAGGGAACTGGAACCATCCGATATTATAACAAGGAAGCATTTTCGCAATCACTATGTATATACTTCTATACACAAGGGTCCCACTGGGAAAAAGAGCGCTCTAAGGGTCCTTCTGAATCGCTTTTCTGGAAGCAGGTAGCATTTTTTTCCCTAAACGAGTTCATTGCATTTTAACATACGCATGTCCGCAGAGACAAGCGTTTCAATGCTGCTCTTAAAAAGTGCTCTAGGAGCACTCTAAATGATGGCCGAAAAAGTTTTTTGTATGTGTCTTTTCGGAAGCTTTCATGAGCTTTTTGGATAATCCACCCACTCTAATGTCAAGCTATATTTCTCGTTTGTTTTTTTGCTGTAATACTATATATATGTATTTATTTGTACTGGTATATTAATAGTTAGTTTATTGCCACCTACCCAATCTTTAAATTTGTCAAGATCAGAATTCATTATTTCCTGCAGTGCAGGAAAGTTCAGCTATGCGTTAAGTTTGCTTTAATTCTGCCTTAAAACTATTCATTACCGCAAAAGTTTGCAAAAATAACTATGTAATCCGGTTAAAATGTTGACCCCAAAATTTCTTGTAACCTCAAAGACTATTGGTGCTGATCCCTTTCTAATCGTTTTATTTCTTTTTCAGCTTTCCAGTTCAATTATTGATAGGGCGCCTTGATTACCGAGTTTGCTTGTGAATATAACCAAACAAGAGTACTATATCAACAATAAAGCAACTCTCTTGTTTCTCGTTCTACATCATCACTAAAACCCACCAGTCACCCTTGTTAGAAGCGATTGGTGTGACACTATGAGTTCGGGATGGGCAGCTTTATTCCGCACAGTTACAAGAATATTAAACCTAGCAATTCATCTTAGTTTAACAATGACTGTTATACAGCCATTAAAAACAAAGAAGCTGCATTTCAGGCATATAAGCTGTGCCATTTTGCGAAATTGAGACAGATCTATAGAGAAGCACGTAACACCTGCAAATCTATTATTCAGCGAGCTAAGTTCCAATTGGACCAAAACATTAGACAGAAAATCTTTACTAGTCGAAAGGGTAGTAAGAGTTTCTGGTCTCTTGTTAAAACAGTCAAGAACAACTTCACCAGTTCTTCGGTACCGCGCCTAATTCACAACGGGGATGTGTACATGGAATCATTGGACAAAGCTAATTTGTTTCCAGGTAACCTTGCTGCGAATTCTTTCTCGCCACTTTCTTCGCAAAGTCCTTCTTCTCCACCAAAATGAATTACAGGCAAAGGCCGTTGAATTTCCGCACGAGGAGGGTCTTCAAAGTGCTCGCTGGTCTCGATATGTCTAAGGCTGCTGGGCCTGATGGTATTTCGCCCCTGGTACTCAAGTGCTGCGCCTCTTCTTTAGCTAAACTCCTATGCAAACTATTTCACCTGTCCTATTCGACAGGAGTCTT
This sequence comes from Dioctria linearis, assembly GCA_963930735.1. NCBI lineage: Eukaryota > Metazoa > Arthropoda > Insecta > Diptera > Asilidae > Dioctria > Dioctria linearis. Next base: position 52,382,243 of record OZ005741.1, on the reverse strand, counting down.
TCGTTCGACATGGAAACTTGCGCATGTTCAGCCAATACCTAAAAAAGGAGAGGCAAGCGATCGCTCAAATTATAGACCAATTGCCCTTACTTCAATTCTTTCGAAGGTTTTCGAAACACTCATCAACACCCAATTGATGAAATATCTAGAAACTAACCACCTTATTAACGATCGCTAATACGGCTTTCGTGCTGGCCGCTCTACTGGAGATTTACTAACATTCCTTATCGAGCGTTGCAATCAATGTCTCCATAATTTTGGCGAATCTGAGATCATTGCATTAGATATCTCGAATGCCTGCGATAGAATCTGGCACCCTGCTCTTTTAGCCAAACTTCACACATTAAGTCTAGAACCTCTATTCTTAAAATGGATTGAAAGCTTTCTTTCTCGCCGTTCAATCCAAGTTATATTGGACGACGGAGTTACTTCTGACCGTTTTATAATTCATGCCGGTGTACCGCAAGGCTCTGTCCTCTCTCCTACTCTCTTCCTCATTTTCATTAATGATTTACTAGCTCTCATTTTCAATCCTATTCATAGTTTTGCAGACGACAGCACCCTTGATTTCGTGTACTCGTTCGACTCTATAGCTGATTCCCGTGCGAATATTATAGCTGACAAACGAAATCACATGTTCACTAAACAATGACCTCACTAAAATACCCGCTTGGGGCAGAGCAAACCGGATCTTCTTTAATGCTATCACTTAAACGTATTCCAACACCCACTCAACCCATTTCCGTCGCTGGAGAAGATATCTCGAACTCACCATCTCTTAACATCTTAGGGATAGAAATATCCAACAATCTTAGTTATTCCAATCACAGTTTTGGTACTGCCAAAAACGCGATGAAATGACAGGGCTTCTTGCCAAGATGCAAGAAATATTTTACTCCATCAGACTTGGCGCAAATCTACAAGTCTCATATCCCATTTTTGGGCAGGAGCTGGACGCAATGCATTGTCCGCGTTAGACAAAGTCCAAAAGAAGGCCGTCCGGCTCATTAACGATGACATATCAATAGCAACTATTGATTCCCTAGAGCGCCGACGTAATGTCAGATGTCTGTCTCTCTTTTATCGCTTTTATCGAAATTTCTAGCCTGATCCCTTGTAGAATTCTTCCCTTGCGCACAACACGAGCTGTAACCCGGTCTCATCCTCACACCCTTGAAGTCAAATTCGGCCATACCGTGAAATTCCGTGAATCATTCTTAAGCAGAACAGTACGAATGTGGAACAGTTTCCCATCATCTGTTTCCCCCCCCCCCCCCCCCCAACTATGAGCCACAAACATTCATGCGTAACGCGCACCGTCACCCACTTAACTCAACCCAATAATCCTCAATTCCCTACCCCTTATTCCTTTCCTGCCAAGGCTGTGCTACGGCATCATAGGGTAGCCCTTGAGCTTTGGCAACATCATACAAAAAAAAAATTGCTATGTAATAGCAGAAAAAGTAGATTATAGTAACCTAATATCTACTCTAGACGGACTACAACAGCTGAGTACCATTTAAGTAAGCAAACTTCTCTCGAAAATTCAGGTGATAGACTACAAACGTAAGTGGTATTTGATCTTTCAAATGAATATAATGCGACCTATAAATATGAGTTTGAAAAAGTTGATTTCTTTAATAAAATTCCATCCACTTTACTCGATTTTTCTTGTTTTTGACAGACATATTTAAGGACATAAATGACACCTTAAAATTAAAAATATTATTCCGATTTGCTTGTCAAAACAAAATATACAGTGCACATGTTAATATGAAAATTTGCCACGAGATGTATCTGATATTCAGAAATGTGCCTGAGATGTATAGATTTAATACCAACAATTTTGATACTTACACAAAAGAGTTAGCAATCGTTCTAGAGTCCTTAAACATGAGACCGCAAAATTTGAAGTAGAATTAGTAAGTCAAGTCTTTTTACGTCCTGTTGTCTTTCTAGGGTATAATATTATAAAAAAAAATAATTTGATTCCTGCCCCCCCCCCTTTCTTTTATATTTTCAGGTTTAACAAGATTAATTTCCAAACTCTAAACAAATATACAAATATGGCTTACAGTGCTCATTCGTACTGTGCTAAAATTTCTTACACTTTAAGATAATAATAATAGCAGGTACAAGATTAGAACACATTTTAATTGTTTTTTAGTTTCGCCTAACTAAACGTAAACTCTTGCCACATTTGGTCTAATTTTGAATCGCCTTAGTAAAACATTTTGAACCACTTTTGCTCAACCGACCTGATTTATATTGCAAACTTAAATACATTTTGATATTTTTTAAACATATTCTTGCGAAAATATCTTTAATTTTCTTTATAAATTTTATCGTTGAGGTAATAGTATAATAGTTTCAGTACAAATTATGCTACTCGTATTTTCTTTTTAAACATAAAAACAAAAAAAAAACTCCAACCATTTGGAATACTTTGTTTCCTTGAATGCAGAGATTTGTAAATTTGTGTACTCCGTGTATTTTCTTCACTTTGAATATCTGAACACATACAGTTTAACCAAAAGTAGAAAAGCACAAATGTAATTCCTTAAGAAATATTCATATGTGCTGCCTGCTTCTCTATATACTATACTCATATAGATATACATATGTAAGTAGTTCTATCGTTTATACAAAGTACCTACTCCAAACTTAACAATGTTAAAATTTAGCTTGAACATTTTGCAACGGATTCCATAACGCAAAGCTTTTCATGGTCTCATAAATGTTTGTCTCAACCCGAAAGTAGTTTCTGTGAAACCTTCTATTTCACATAGCGTTGGCATACACTTAAGTTTTGTTCTGGTACATTGCTGGGTAGACATAGCGTATTTAAGCTGTTTCAACAATGTCTCAGGGCGTCCAACCAGCAATCCACACATTCTTGAATTCCTACACGTATTTTCCTAGAACATTTTCGTCACGTTCTATAGTTAAAGTGGTACGGTAGGGACCATCTAAACTTGCCGGTGATTCGCCTGGGAACGTAATAAATTTGAAAATGCTCTAAAGATCCTTTTTATACGCTTCCTGGGATCTCTAACTTGGAGAAAACATAAAGTCTTTAAGACCGAAAAACTAGAAGGACTAGAACACTTCATTCTGGTTATATGTATATACGTATGTATGTATGTACTGTACATATGCCGTTCTACTATATCCTGTTAAATTTATTAGCGCAATGGGACATAGCTTTGTTTGAATTTAAGGACAAAGATGCCTCCAGGAAAATTATAAATGCATAAAATATATTGCTGTTGGTGACAGCGTATGTGTATTATGTATGTATGCATATGTATAAATTAAAGGAATGGAAAATGCAATCGTCAAGAATTAGCAACTAACCTTAGTTTGCTAGTATAGTTACTTAAGGACTAAATTACCGTTTTCATTCAAAGCTGGTTAATTTTGTGCAAATACTACAACTTTTAATTTTAGTGTTATTGTATTTCAAAATGGTCTATTAACGGCAAGAGAGTACGCAAATAGGAATTTAGCAAGATTTGCCGAATGTTTAATAGATTCAGGCGCGTATACAGAGGGGGTCATGACCCCTCCCCCAAGCGCCACCTTACCATCGCGGTGAATTGAATGTGGTGCTGGACTGTAGAGCGAGCTGTAAAAGTTTAACAGGATGATTTTAGTATAGTACGGTTTTTTTGTCTTCTTATAAGTATTAGCTCTTCGTCTTTTAAACGTATACACATTTTTTACAATTTTCTTGCATTTTTATACAGTGTCGAAAAGTAGTCTATCATACCTATCACAGTATAGTAAGTTATTTTGGAATGCATGTTTATTTTAGTATTTGATTGTTTAGAAAATGGCACGTAATGGCTAGCAGCCCAGTTATGAGATCCTTTTATATTTTGGTTGCGCCCATTACTCATGAAAAGAACACAATTTCGAGTTTAAAAAGTGTTATTATTTCTAAGAAATTGGTAAGCGATCACAAATTTTTTTTACCTATCTGATTTTTCGATGGTAAACAGCAGTTGGAAATTTGCTGTCAAAACAGGTAGTCGAAAAATTTGGAGTACAATTGCAACGACAGGCAGCGAGCGGCGATTGAGAAAGAAGAAGATACTGAAATTTCATTTGTTATTAGTTTTAAGCGTTTTGAAACAGATTTTCATCGAAAATATTTTATATTATTTTGAAAGAATTGCGATGGACCAAAATGTGGAAAAGAAAAATTTAAAATACATAAATTAACTAAATTAAAGTCAAACTAAATGCCAAAAATATCACAACTTTACCATTTTTATTTAAGCGCCTCTTAATATCCATCCAAAGCATGTCTTTTTTGTCTACTCGTCTATACCGGTTGTCTTGTATGTCATAAATTATTTTATGATTTCGCACTTCCTCAATCAATTTTTCATCGAAATTCATTGTTTTGAAATTTACGCGACGTCTTATAAACTTGACAAAAATAAATGCCACAACAATTTCATTAGTTTGATTTTGTTGGTAGTACTGCAGCAGCGACGGCAATATTAGAAATTGATCAATCCCGATGGCAACTTCGTCGACCGCTGACCGTCACCCGTAGTAATTTGGGAATTCGCATAAGACGCTGTGCTTTTAGAAGTTTGACAGCGGCATTTTTCGCCGTTTGCCGTTGCCGGTCGCAATTGTATTTAAGCCTTGACTTAACAAATGTTGTTTCCGGTTCGTCCAGTAGAACCTTAGTTATGCAATCAACGTTTAGCCACCCGTTGATTTTTCATAGCGACACTGATTCAAGCCTGAGTTGTTCAAAATATTTACGTTCGTAGGGAAGCATTAAATTATTCTGAGAGATACAATTGCAAATTGTTCTTAAGAATTTGACTGAATAACTAACTATTCACTGAGAACGGTCCAGTCCAAACGAATTGGTGCATTAATTCTGGTAGTTCACTCTTTCGGATAGGGGCACAAACATTCAGTTTTCTTAGAAAGATCTGAAAATTTTTCTTTAGATTTTTCATGCACTATTGGAGCGAAAGTGTAAAACAGAAGACTGATAAGACCATTGATAACTTTTCCAGAAGAAAGCAAGATCAGTTAAGTTCCTATCAGAAGAAATTGTCAGTAACGTATCATGCATTCCTACTCCTATTCCTTTAAATGTGACTCAAGGTGTAAGTTCACTCTCAGTCAATTACTTCCCGCGTGACAGAATCGCTTGCGTCTGCATCTATTTCTACAATCTATGCACGAAAAGGGGTATCTGGTTATGAGTCCTTAATGTCTGTCCACTCTGAGATCGACATTAATGTGGATAATATTATCGACAGGTTTTCCAAATTAGTCAGAAAATTAGGTTTTGTGATATCTAACTTAAATATGATAAAAAAAAACAAAATTTAAAAGCAACTACTTCCGACTTTTTCCTCCCCCCTCGAACATTTTAGTTGCCCCCCCCCGCTGCAGGTCTGGATACGCGCCTGAATAGATGAAAGAAATTTTAAAGACTTTTGGAACCTACGGTACAAAAAAATGCCATAAAGTATAGTAATGCCATAATATTAATTATGTAATTATTGGATTGTAAGCTCTTTAGAAAAATGCTTACAAAGAAAAAATATTGACACGGATCGAGACTACGAAGGGTGTAACAAAAATGGTGGGCTACCTACCTATACGCACAGGCAACTTCTAAAAACAAGATAAAAGCTTTATAGAAACATATATGTCGTAAAATGATTTGTTACTGAGTTATAAACACTTGTGATTTTATTTGGCTCGGTATTCTAACAATAAATGAAATCATAATAAATATTCAAAATTATCTCCAATACTTCATCAATACGTATCTGAGTTTGTCAGATCATAGACTGCCTTACACGTTCAAAAATTCCTGCATGTTTCAATTTCGATGGAAGCCGTCTTCTACTCTTCGTCAAAGTTCATCAATATTATAAATTGGAATAAAATATGCCATAAATGTCTCCATATACCAAAATCGAGACGACACCACACATTAATATTGAAAACTGGTGTTGATGCGGAGATTTAGAGTTGTACAAAAAAATTCTAACATTCTTTTTTGTAAGGCAGGGGGACAAGAAATCACAAGCACCGAGGCCAATGCGACCCATTGTGCAACCCTGCTAGAAACGCCATCACCAAAATCTTCCAGTCCTCTTAATGAAGCGCTTCAGATCTTGGTGAATAAGATTTTCTGTTCTCTAGAAGGTCAGACACTAGAGTATCTAGCCAACTCCGAGTAAAGGCCGGACAAGCACACAGAAACTGTTCGGTTATCAACAACTCCCAACCATGTTAGATGAACGTGAAGCGAGCTGTAGCCGGTGATGATGCCAACCACATACATTGTTTCCTTCCGAGCCCCATGAAAAAATCAGAGATATTCCTATTGGGCCTATCAAGAAATAGTTTCGTGCACCTGCAAGTACTCAGCCCTTTAATTTCCCATGATGTTATATGTTATCCGAAGGCCACTCAGAGCCATCAAGGCTGCCGGACTAACATTACTTACTTCTGGGAATCTATGTAGATACAATCATATTATCAAAGAATGTCTATTATTATATCATCGGGGGAAGCTATGGTAGTTCTCCAATATGATCAAAATTTCTTCTAGTATTGTAAGATAGTTGTCCATGTAGCGATCGCGATAAATAAGATGAAAGTTGTTCATGAAGCAATTCATTATTCATAGTAATGAATTCTTCAACTATATTTCTGCTCAGACAATTATATTGTGAGCACCGATCGAAAGTATGTGATACAAATGAATGCTTATACTTCCAGTACCCTGCGTCTTCTGTCTGGTGTTCCCCAGGGCTCAGTGCTTTTAGTTTATTTATAAATGATAAGCACACCAGTTGACTTGTTTGAGTACTTTATTGCTCGCATTAATGACGATTTGAAAAGAATCAATAACGACCTAAAGCTAAATCCTTAAAATTTCGAATGTTTTGTATTTCATAATAACATTTTAGACTCACATTGTGCATCTCTTATAGTCTTGGATGGTACAATTTTAGATTTGGGACCTATCTAAAGTTAAAAATCTAGGGACTATTTTGGACCAATAACATATTTAATACTGCGAGAGTTAATTATTTGTTAAGGTTTATTCTGTACTTCGTAGACACTAGCACTCCGCTGATCCATTATCTATTGATATCCGATTAAAGCTAATCAAAGGTAGAAATAACTTTACTTTAACAGCTTAATTTACTCTAGACTCGATAGCATTTGTCTTCTTTGATTTATTTCTATAACCTGTTACAACCTGTTACGTATGTATATGTATAAATAAACTATATTATCTTCGGAATATAATAAGAATGTGACGATATTTCGTTTTCACAAATTATTTATGGAAGACTTTTATCCTGTCCAAATAGCATTTTCCTTAAAAACTTTTGAATAACCTGGAGAATGCTGGTATTGCGATATCGAAGAATAATGTGCTGCACTCAGTTCCCAATGTGATAAATGCCGAATTTGCAACTTCTGTCATCTGGCATTAGATCTGAAAATAGTTGCACCACAACTCTGTTAAAGGTACTGAATACAGCTGGCAATCGATGGAAAAAAACAGTTACTACACTTGTGCTATTGAACTTTTCTAAGGTCTCCGATAAGATCGATTATAGGCTCTTTAATAAGAAACTGGGTAAGGTAAACAACTATAATTTTTCACTCTCTGCGAGCAAACATATGGCATCTTATCTCTGTCACAGAATTCAAATGGTCGAATGCAATAACTTATCCTCAAAATTCTTATTAATGAATTGTGAATTACTACAAGGATCTATTCTAGGACTGTTGCTTTTCTGGGTTTTTATAAATAACCTGCCGAATATAATAAGATACTGTAAATTTCATCACTATGCTGACGATTTGATTGATGATGGTGTTGACAAGCTCTAGGAGGAGCCAAGAAAAATAACTTAGTCCTCAATTCCAATAATATGGAATATGCTTTCTCTGTCATCAGCCGATACTTCTTTTCTTTTATCCACTAGACGATTATTTATTTGTACGTTGATTATTCCTCTCGTTATGTGTGTATTTGACCATGTCAGTGTATACCTTATTTCTGCCATTGGAAGTTCTTTAGTGTCCTATCTTCATCGAAGAATATTAATCTTTCTATACACTACCATTAAATATTGAAAACTGAACTATCTGTATAATATTTTTCATTTCTCTGGCTCTAACGAAACTTTTGCTTTAACTAGAGTCCACGATATACTTGTGTGGATTTGCGGACAATTTTTCAAAACCAATTTTCCCAGAGCCAGTTTCCCTAAAATACTTTCCCTAAAAACAATTTCTTTAAAAGCAATTTCCCTAATGATAATTTTTCCTAACAAGCAGTATCCTTAAATTTTTGGAAAGGCGTATAGTAGTAGTCAAATCTAGTAAAAGAAATAGTAGCAGATTTCACAAATCGGAAATTTTAAGTTAGATTTAGTAAGAGTTTCAAAATTTGATACTTTATTGTATATGTCCTAATTTAAAATTCGTAAATTTAAGGAAAATGCTCATTAGGGAGGTTGCTTTTAGGATTTAAGGAAACAATTTTAGGTAAGTTTCTTTTAGTGAAATTGCTTTAGGGAAACTCTCCGCATACGACTTGTGTGATATCAGAGCGTCAGTTTCCTGTTCAGGCTATCAGGCTGTGGAATCGTCTTCCATCTGCGCTCAGGCTGAGCTCGTGGGTGATAGTTTTAAGATTAGTTAGATATTATAATTGTAGTATTATTAGATATTCCCGATAAAGTAGTTTAGTTTGATAGAATATTTTAATTAGAGTTGCGTGAGAATGATATAGTATTGTGAGTGTCATTGGCTGGTATGTTCAGCATGCGCTGGTATGTTACGCGCCAAACACAAACATTAATCAAGTTTGTGATTTATACTACTCCTCCGCTGCAAATTTTGTGGAGAAAGAAGGACTATCTGTCCTTCTACTGTGGGTCAGGTATGTTGCGACCAATGGCGGATCCAGCTAGGGGGCGGGGGGGGGGGGCACAACTCCCTGAAGACCACAAAAAATTGAATTGAATTCTTCTACTGCACTTTTTGCAAAAGACATACAAATTTCTGGAAACGTTCAATTTGAAGCAGAACTTATTCGGGTAAAAGCGATGGGAGATTTCTTTTAATTGAAAACACAACGGCAAACAAATCATTGTATATTGATGTAGTGAGTTATTACATTTATAGCAAGACATTTGTTTTGGAAAAACAGTTTTATTATTTCGTAAAATGCAATAGTAGAATATTTAGACAAAACCTTAAACAAAATAGAATTAAATGCTGATTGGGAAATTCTAAATCAGAATAGAGAAGTCTTGGCATGTGTGAATACATTCCGTATTCTTACAGCAGATCTCAACAACAGTAAAATCGCTCTAGGTTTAACGATAAGTTCAACCAGGTAATGTAAGAAAAGCGAAAGAGTCTGCTTTTCGCGAGTATCATTTGCATTCATGTCTAGAATTGAAACAAGTCGACAAGACTGCCCAGAACACCTAGAAGTCCATTATCCGGAGAGAAAATTTTCCTTTTGATCAGAATGTTGGCAAGTCGTAAAGATAGCAAAGGCTTTTGCTCCTCGGTCAAGACCATCGAGAACAACTTCAGCAATTCCTCTATACCTTCACTACTTAATATCGGAGAAGTGGTTGTTGACTCCCTTGATCAAGCTAGTATCTTCACTGGTAGATTCGCTTCAAATTCTCTATAAAACAGCCAATACACATCCGTAAGAGGGATGTGCTCAAGGTCCTTAAGGGAATCAACGTCTCCAAAGCTGTAGGTGCTGATGGTTTCTCACCCATGTTAATTAAAAGCTGTGCCTTATCTTTGGCCAAACCTTTACGCAAACTATTCTACTTGTCTTATTCGACAGGAATATTTCCAAATGGTTGGAAAGTAGCTCACGTTCAGCCTATTCCCAAGAAAGGTGAGGGTAGTGACACCTCAATTTATAGACCAATTGCAATCACTTCGATCCTTTCAAAGCTTTTGAATCTATCATTAACTCCAAATTAATGAAATATCTAGAAAACAAATAACTCATCAATGATCGGCATTATGGCCTCCGAACTAGACACTCATCTGGAGATTTGCTGACTTTTTTTACGGAGCATTCGTACACAATTTTGGTGTTTTGTAGTCACAAAATCGTTGCTCTAGATATTTAAATGGTCTTTGATTGAGTCTGGCATCCAGCCGTTTTAGTTAAACTTAAAGCACTTGGTCTCTCCCCTCATCTTCTATTATAGATTGAAAGTATTTTACCTGATCACATAATACCGGTTGGATGGGGTTTCACCAGATCCTCACTCTATAATTGCCGAGACGTCCCAGGGCTCTGTTATCTCTCTTCTTAATTTTCGTTAATGATCTACTTTCCCGTACTTTTAATCCAATCCATAGTTTTGCCTATGACAGTAGCCTTGATTTCGCTTACTCTATTGACATATTTGGGACTCCAGACAGCATTCCACATTTGTCAAACGAGATGGCTTGATTAGATCATTCAATAACGACCTTGATAATATCAAATTTTGCCGTTGACAGTAGCCTTGATACTCTTATAGACTCCAGAGGGAATGCCACATCTGTCAAACAAGATTGCGTAATGAGATTAATGAACAACGACCTTGATCATTTTCTCGCTACGAGTAAAGCGATTCCCGTCGAATTCAAGGCTTCTAAGTGCCAAAGCTATCGCATCTCTTTGAAGCAAAATCAAAGCTTTTCACTCCCATTTCTTTTGATGGAGCACTGATTTGCGATACACCGTCTTTTTACATTCTTGGCTTTAATATTTCCTGTAAGCTAAAGTGGATAGATCACATCTTTTGTTTTGCCAAAGAAGCAGCGAAATGTCTAGGATTTCTGAAAAGGTGTAGAAATATTTCAGCCCATCGAATCTAGCGCTCCTCTAAAAGTCCTATACCAGACCTAGAACACTGCCGCAATGATGGATGTCCTTCACTCCCTTATCGCTATATGCGTGGTCAATGGTCTAATGAAATGTCTCGTCTGATCCCTTGCAAAGTAATTCCTGCACGCAAAACTCGCGCTGCATACCGCCCATAAAATTACTTACGGCCATGCAGTAAAACTTCGTAATGGTTTTTATCCTGAACTGGGTGAATGTGGAACAGTCTACCATTTTCTGTCTTTAGTCCAACATACAATCTGCGAAAGTTTAAGGGTGACATTCAGCACCTCTGGCGCTCTGCTCACGTTCCCTAATTCGTTTCCCTATCACCATCCTGCCATGTTGTGCTTTGCATCATAAGGTATCCCCTTAACTTGCCTTGACTTAAGTAGATTTAAAGTACGTATCCCTTTAATTCCTGCATTTTGCAAAATTACAATTTATGATTAGTTCATCTATTTGAACAAAATGTGTTTCCCTATTTTTACTAACTACAATGGGTGATTTGGAAGTTGTACACTTCCATTATTTATAAACAAAAACAAAATAAATAATTTAAGGCCTCGTTTGACTTTCGCGAGTGGCAAAAGTTGAACGTTGAGCAACTTTCTTCGTTTCGAGTAGTAGCCACTCACTTATCTGATCGACACGTATCTTAATGATAAATTTTATGTATTTGACATTTCCGAGTGGTGGCGAGTGTCTTCGAACTTTTGAACTGTTTCCAGCTTATACTGTTTTTCAACCAAAGTTGCGCCCCTCCCTCACAAAAATCCAGGATCCGCCCCTGGTTGCGACCCAAGGAGCTCTGTATTGCTAATACTGACGCATCTCGTTCTCATTAGATTACTAGTTAGTTGTAGTTGTATCTAGAACACATAGCCCACTGAGTATTTACTCAGACTTACACAGGGTGTTTCCGCCTAGGAGGTCAATAGAGAAGGAGATGATAGTACTCACCTAGACAAACAAAAAATTGTATGGCAGACGAGGGGGGCATATCAACCATTTAGGAATTACAGGGTGATTAAGAAAAATAGCTGATTTTTCACAAAACAAGTAGTAAGTAGGAATTTACCCCTACTGCAGAAATTTACTTCTGCTTTAATTCCATCCTTCACCTAAAATAGGAATTTACTTCTACTGCAGAAACTTACTTCTGCTTCACCTTCATCTACATCTAAGCAGAAATTTTCTTCTGCTTCATTTCTATCCTGCACTTAAGCAAGAACTTACTCCTACTGCAGAAATTTACTTCTGCTTAACTAGTTAATTCTGCTACTGATGCCATGTTTACACGGGCAGTATAGACAGAAACTTTGTTGCGCCTATACGGCACAGTATACTTCAACTCTCTGCATACATAATTAGAAATTTAATTCTGCTGCAGCATACACATTGCTCCTACACGCTGCAGTACCCCCGTTGGTTGTAAAGATATTTTGTGTGCCCCACACGTATCAACATACTCCCAAAAATCCTATTTTGATTTAGCATTAACTCATTAAATTAATAAAAACCTCTTCTTCTTCTTTACGGAAATGAAAGGAGTAGAACCACAGTGGCGGCACATTTTTATCGAACTTCTTTTTGTATTATTGAATTTTACTTGAATTTTATTTGTTGTTTTATTAAAAATTTTTGTTGAAGTGTTTTAGTTTGGGATATTTTTTAAAAATTGAATTTTGTGATGTAGTTGTAAGCAATATGTATATATCTGGAATAAAAGTCTATATTTGAATTTGAAAAGTTGAGTTGCCTTTATAAACCGGCACCAACCCTTCGCTTGAGCACAGATCTCACAAAAATTATGTAGAACATTTACCCTTTTTTCATTTTGCATATGTTAGTAACATATAAGTTGCTTTTTCAATGAAATTTCTTAGCCTTATATTAATCTTACTTTTTCATCCTAGGCATACTTAAAGGACCAATTTCATGTCTGAATTGTATGGAGTTAATTAATAAATAAATTTGAATTTGGATTTAAATTTGTGTAATCTTGTGCGCCAGTCAAATAAATTATAATATAATAATAATATTCAATATTTTAAGTATTGCCGACGACTTTCTGTGTGCAAATCACGATCAATATAATAATGCAGAGTTTTTGCCAGGTGATCAATTACTCGATCTGTCCTTATATCAGTTCTATTTTTTCCTACTTGCATTGATGGTTGGTATGATCCTATTAAGCAATTCGAATAGAATTTTGGTCGTTTTACTTGTCATTTTTGACGAGTTTACCTTCTTTACCCGTAGAGAATTGCGACGAAATTCCAAGTCTTTGATTGGATTGGTAGTTCCTTATTATTTTCGCATGGAATTCGCAGACTTTTCCATATGGAATTTTTTTTTTTTTTTTTTTTTTTTTTTTTTTATATTATTAAGCCAAGCTCAGGGGATACCCTATGATGCAAAGCACAGCATGGCAGGAAGGAGATAGGGAAAGGATTAGGGGATGTGAGGAGAGTGGCGGAGGTGCCGATGTGTGTCGCCCTTAAACTTCCGCAGATTGTATGCCGGAGGAAAAACAGAAGATGGTAAGCTGTTCCAGATTCGCACTGTTCGGGATAAAAAAGCATCTCGGAATTTTACTGTACGGCCGAAAGTAATTTGAAGGGTTAAAGGATGTGCGCGGTTTGCAGCGCGAGTATTGCGTGCAGGAATCATTCTACAAGGGATTAGACTAGATATTTCATCAGAACATTGACCATGCATATAGCGATAAAGGAGCGAAAGGCATCCAACATTGCGGCGGTGCTCGAGTGAGTCGATATGACAAGTTATTGCCAAATCGCCAATGAGCTTGAAGGCTCTCTTTTGGACAATATCCAATGAAGCTAAGGCTGTGCGACCAGCCCCGGCCCATATATGGGAGTTGTATTCCATTCTAGGTCTAATGTAGGACTTGTAGAGGAGCGCTAGATTTGACGGGCTGAAATATTTCTTACACCTTTTCAGAAATCCAAGACATTTCGATGCTTCTTTGGCAACAGAGAAGATGTGATCTGTCCAGTTTAACTTACTGGAAATATTAATGCCAAGAATGCTTAGTGACGGTGAATCAGAAATTAATGCTCCATCAAAAGAAACGGGTGTGGTTAAGTTATGATCTTGTTTTAATGAGATGAGACAGCTTTGAGTCTTAGATGCATTGAATTCGACGCGATTCGCTTTGCCCCAAGCGAGGATACTGTTAAGATCGTTATTCAATGATCTAGTCATGCAATCTCGTTTAACACATGCGGCATTCCCCCTGGATTCCGCAAGAGTGTCAAAGGAGTAAGCGAAATCAAGAGTACTGTCATCTGCGAAACTATGGATGGGATTGAAAGTAAGGGAAAGCAGATCATTAATGAAAACTAAAAAGAGAGTTGGAGAGATAACAGAGCCTTGAGGCACACCGGCATTTATGGGATGCGGTTCAGATGTAACGCCATCTAATACAACACGTATTTGGCGACTAGATAGGAAACTTTCAATCCATAATAGAAGAGGAGGGGAGAGACCAAGTGCTTTAAGTTTGGCTAAAAGGGCTGGATGCCAGACTCTATCAAAGGCTTTTGAAATATCTAGAGCAACGATTTTAGACTCACCAAAATTGTGAAGACTACGGTTCCAACGTTCCGTAAGAAAGGTCAGCAAGTCTCCAGATGAGCGTCCAGCTCGGAAGCCATATTGGCGATCGTTGATGAGATGATTAGTTTCTAGATACTTCATTAATTTTGAGTTAATGATAGATTCAAAAACCTTTGAAAGAATCGAAGTGATGGCAATTGGTCGATAATTTGAGGGATCGCTACGCTCTCCTTTCTTAGGAATAGGCTGAACGTGAGCTAGCTTCCAAGCAGTTGGAAATTTTCCTGTCGAATAAGACAAGTAGAAGAGTTTGCGCAGAGGTTTAGCCAAGGATGAGGCGCAGCTTTTAATTAACAGGGGCGAAAAACCATCAGGACCTGCGGCTTTGGAGACGTTGATATCCTTAAGGACCCTGAACACATCCCTCGTACGAACGTGTATTGGCTCTTGTACACATTCACACGGGCGATGCAAAACAGGTGTTTGTGAAGTTGGTGGAAGACGAGAATTTGAGGCGAATCTAGCAGCTAAAATATTAGCTTTATCCAGGGAGTCAACAATCACTTCTCCATTATTAAGTAGTGAAGGTATAGAGGAACTGGTGAAATTGTTCCTGATGGTTTTGACCAGGGACCAGAAACCTTTGCTACCTTTGCGGCTTGTCAAGATTCTTTGTCTAATATTCTGGTCAAAAAGAAATTTTTCTCTCTGGATAATGGACTTGCAGGTGTTCCGTGCAGTCTTGTAGACTTGTTTCATTTCCGGACATGGATGCAATTGATAGGCGCGAAAAGCAGACTCTTTCGCTTTTATAGCTTGGTTACACTTATCGTTAAACCAGGAGCGGTCATGCTGTTGTTGAGACCTGCTGTAAGAATACGGAATGTATTCACGCATGCCAAGATTTAGTATGTTACTAAATTGTAATGTGCATTCATCAACATCCCTCGAAGCAAAACAAACCGACCAATCAATTTCTTTAAGATACTTATTGAGACTTTCCCAATCAGCATTCTTATAGTGCCAAAGAAGCCTACTTGTAGGTGGAACAGTTGGGCGGCACAGGTTTGAGGTGGTAAATTGAGCCGTGATTAAACAATGGTCTGAATTTCCAAGAGGGGAACCGACTGAAATGGAATATTTGTCAGGATGAGATGTTAGAAACAAGTCGAGTAAATTAGCTTTATCTCCAGCTGCATCAGGAATTCGCGTTGGTGCATCCACTAGCTGTTGCAAATTAAATGATTCACAGAAGAGTTCAACGAAACGGCCCGCAGGACTTGTGGTAGAAGAATGTCTGAGCCACGGTATATTATGAACATTAAAATCGCCTGCCAGGACGATTTCGGAAGAGGGGGAAACAGAAAGCAAATGATCAATATTGTTGGAGATATTGTCAAATACGGATACCGTGTCGTCATCAGACATATTTGGGCTGCGATAAAGGAAACAGAAGTATATGATGTGCTTGTGAAGTTTGAACCTAATCCAGATATAATTAAACTCTGGATTAGCAGAAGGAAAATCTTGAAGAATAGTAAAGGCCACATCATTCCGAATATATACTGCGATCCCTCTATGCTGAGAAAAAAGAGGCACGAAGCTGTAACCAGGGACGTGATACTGATTAATATCAGCATCAGAAACGACCTTGGTTTCACTTAGCGCAAGAATTGCCGGATTTTTTGAGTTAAGGTGGCAGTATACCGAAAACCGATTTGCTCTTAATCCGCGAATGTTGCAGAAATCTAAAATAAAATTCTGCATGCTGAAGGCAAAAACAAAAAAGCAAAAAAGAAAAAAAGCGACACACAACAACACAAAAATTTGGGCGCCACCAGCCGCAGTCAACGACACAGCGAGGTAAAAATAAGGATTTCAATGATTTTTCTGCAATGAAAATGTTAAATTGAATTGTGGTGCAGAGTCAATATTTAAGATCAAGTTTCTACTTAGTCGCTCGTACAAATTATTAATTTAGGAAGAAAGTGGTATACCAGAGTAAAGAAAAACTTCAATAAAATGCTTATATGCTGATAATAATAGCATAAGACTTCCGGTAAACTGTAATAACCTTATTATTTTATTTGTGAATGACATTTGTGAACTTTATGAAAATGGCGTCCTGTAAGCGTGTAAAAAGAGCTGTATGTGTTAGAATGCCGTCACTTATTTCCATTGGAATTCTGTGAGAGAATTCCACATCTGGAATTTTTGCTTATTGGGATACCTATAACATGTTTTTTTCCTTATTACTCTACAAGTCTAGAAGATTTTAAGATAACATCTCAAAATAAATATGTCACTTGGAAGAGAATTGCATTCAATTCCAAACTCTCATAGAAACCAAAACAATTCAAATACAACAAAACAATTAATTACTTATCTGATTTCATCATTTTGACCTATTTTGTTTTTTTTTTTATGTTTTGTCATTTAATAAATTATAAAAATGTCATTAATTATTCAGCCGTCTGCACGGGTAGTCGTCTACTTTAATTTTTCTCCACTTTTAACAAATTTATACCTACTTACTTCGTGAACTGGAAAAACTAAAAGCAATTTTGTAACAATGTTGGCATCCCATTTGTGTAAAAGATGAGCGCATTTCCTCTGCCGAATATACATTTACAAGAAGAAGCGCGGAAAATAACTTTTTTTTTTGCTCATTCATTATCTTGCTTTTACTTAGCATAAATTTTCGTCCAGGAGACTCTGTATATGATTTAAGCTTATTACTTCTAGCACAGCCCTAGTCCGAACGGTTAAATAGAGACATTTATGCGAGCATAAAGCTATATATGTACATACTTACATACATACCTACCTGTTATGCCTTTTATAAAAACAGAAAATTTCCCTGGAAAATAATTTCTTATCTTGACATCATCCGCGAATGAATTGCTGCTCCTCCTGTTATGGCTGCTTCTTCTCCCGGGTTCATCTCCTTAGCAATATTCAACATCGAATTAAAATGCAAATTTTACCAGCCAGCCAAAAGAAGAAGAAAAATTGATGGGAAAAAGATAAAAAGGCGAAAAATCAAGAGCCACGAGCTAAACATTTCTAACAAATAGACATGATGAGAGTGTGGGTGATGTAACAGGCATAGAAGAATATATTTTAGGATCGATTCGCATGTAGTATATACTTTTTCATAGGAAGGTAAATATAAACCTCCCTGTGTTTTAATATGTAAATGTAATTATGTTACACATACAGAGGTAGACAAGTCAAAGCCTCGCAATGCATCCTCTATTTACACACATGTCCTCAAAAAATAACCAATAACTGCGAGAAGATAACTAATTTTAAGAGACACTTTTACAAGATAAAGCTAACCATGTTTGGAATTGAACTTTTCAATAAACCTCCTTATCGTTCGATATGTAAATTACGCCCTCAAGCCATGTATGGGAAAACCTTTGTTACATACATAGCAGGAGACGGAAGATTATAGGGTTAACAACTAAAGACGGGCAAGCTCCACTCTTCCAATTCTCTAAAAGCCATGCACTGAAAATAATTCCGAATTTACATATTTTGCCGATTGTTGTTGGAACGGATCAAAACCGGATCACGACCCGAAAAGTAAAAGGCTGAGATAATTGCTTCCCTCTATGCGGCATAGATAAAAGCTTTATACCTACTAGCAGCAGCAACATTCTCTTCCTCGTTGCTGCTTTTTAAAGATTTGTTCTGTAAATTTTCCCCCCGCAAGAGCCCTTTTTTTTTTGTTTTTTTGTCTTATATAATTCTCTAGCACTATTTGAATTTTATATTGTTCACAAATAGATGAAGCAGCAATACATGAGGACTTCTTTTATTTCTGGCTTTTGGCATTGGTTTGTTAGGATCTCTCTAGTCCTTTCCGCTCTCCTATTTATTGGTCAATTTTGGGTAAAGCAATAGCAAGTAGCCGGTAATCCAAATTTTTCTAGGAAAAAAAAAACGTTAAGCATTCTTGAGGGTCTTTTCAAGATAAAAGAAAATTGTAAAATTGGAAAGAATTGAAAGTCCTTTTTTTTTTTGTGAAAACCATAAACGTTTTCTTTCATGGGATATTTAACTTAACAATTCTCAATTCTTTTTGAAATTTTAGTATATACAGGCTTTATAACATGGTAGATAAATGCTCCAGGGGATAAGTAGAAAAGGAATGGTAGAATGGCATTAAAAGATATGACGAGAGTAACGGAGGTATCGATGAAGATATGTGTGTGTATATGTTTTGTTTGAAACCTTTATTTAAATCCTTCAGTGATAACAAAAGCCGGTTAAAACGGCTTTTTTGTTACATATTTTTATTAGACTTTTGCATAAATTCATCTGACATGGTGTAAAAGAAAAACAACAAAAGCTTTCAATGGAAAATTGAAACAAATCGTGGAAATCTCTATAATTTTCTTGAAACTTGGTACAAATAATACGTAGTTCCCATGAAACTAAATCATATAAAATTGGAAATAAATAAACTATCTCTCTCAACTCAACTTTCAAGTTTTTTCACATAATTTTGTACGAGCTTGCGTGATTTCACACCTAGTATCTTTTGTTTTCTGAGTACATATTTCATTTTAAAAGTACAGTTTTTCGTAATATTTCACAGAGATAATACAAGCAAAGTTTCATTACAATATCCAATTCATGGGTCAGACAATTGTTTTAAACTAAAAAATGATTCATTGTCACCGGATTGTGTGCAAAGTCTCAAAAAAAAATTAATTTGATAACTTCGTCAAAAATTGAACTCAATATTTTTCGTGGAGCCTTGACTAAATTATCTTCAACTCAACTTGCTTCGATCAGAAAATTTTGGCAAAACTTCAATTCATCAAATACTGAGTGAAGATTTGATCAATATTTGATTTCAAAATTTTCACGAGGTTTTGACTTGAAAATATAACATCGACATCGAAAGTATGCATGCATACCCAAGTTTTAAAAAACGGCCCAGAAAAGTGCATCACAAATGGATTTAGATTTTTAGGAAGTAGAATCCGTCTCCTTTGTTTTAACTTGAAAATGTTGTAATGCTCCATCGGAAATGCGTATGTAAAAATATGATTCAGAAGAAGTGGTTTAGAAGAGAGAGATTGATGCGACGAAAATTCCATCGAAAATGGGAATTACTGGAAACTTTTCCGACAAATTATTATTGAAATTCCCACAACTTTTCCCCAGGTACCAGAAAGTATAATAGACAGAGAGCTGTCGACCAAAATACTTACGTCAATACATAAACAAAATTTTCCATCTTATCATACTCTCTTAACATCGTTGATTACTTTTTCGGAAGTCTGCCTGGATCTCACTAGTGGAGTACGCTACGGAATGATCTCGAAGGCCTAAAAAACCTGGTTAAATTACGTGATTTCATAATGGCTGATTTTTGGTCTGGCAGCAGAGAATTATATTTCATGATCAATGGTAAAAGTGGCAGACAATTTAGTTGGTGGGAAAATGTTTTATAAATTTCTCAGATTAAATTCAACAGATTTCATTTATTTGAAGCAGTTTTCAAAAGGTCTTCAATAATATTCAAAAATAATTCAACGATGTTCACAAATCAATCAGGAAATTTTAAATAAAAATAAAATACAACGGGTTTTTCAAAATTAAATCAACTGTTTTTGAATTTAATTCAAAATTCCTTCAGGATAAAATATAATAAACTGAAATATCTAAAGTTTAATTTCAGAAATTGGTTTGTTTTTTACTCTAAATATTTTAAATTATTTATATCGTAATTAATTAATATTGTAAAAAACTTTGTACTTCATTTGGAAGAAATTTATAATTAAATTCAAAAACTGTTGATTTAATTTTGAAAAACCCGTTGAATTTTATTTAAAATTTCGTGATTGATTTGTGAAAATCGTTGAATTATATTTGAATATTGTTGATGACCTATTGAAAACTGCTTAAACGAAAAGAAATCTGTTGAATTTAATCTGAAAACGTATAATACAATCGAACAAATTTGCTTATGCACACATAGTTGAAGATACTAGAGCTGTGATTTGGGATGAGAGTTGTTATTTAATAAGTAAATATGAAGTAGCACTGATCACTTTATTTACTAATTTTTCACATTAAAAACATGTCTATTTTCTTATTCTCATTAAGTTTATCAAAGCTTTTACTATTAGAAAAATGCTCAATATTTGAGTTTCATGGTCTCGCGAAATTTGGTAAATTAATTGCGCAATTACTTGTGCAGAAAAATTTTATTTTTTTTTCAATTTTAAGGAAATATTTTTTTAAATTTAATAATATAGTATGTTTGTTCCCATAATTTTGTATGGGAGATGAAATTATTCCCTTCCCTCTTTTTAAATTTTCTCAGGCAAGAAATTTCAACAATATTTTAGATTTCCCACGATCTACCAACACTAGGGGATGAAAAATGAACTAAATAAAACAAACTTTCAACTTAGCGCGACATTTATGTTGAATGTAAATTAAGCTTTAACACTAACTCGAAGTGTTATTGGCAATCCAAATAACAATTTAAATTCTATATAGACTTACTTAGGTTTTATAATTATTTTATTAAGGTTTTGAGTTTTCCTGATGGTTTTATGGTGATTGTAAATCATACCAATTATTTAGATGTTTTAAAAACCGTCTGGAGAGTAATAATAAAATTATTTAGCATTTAAGTCTAGTTGTATTTGTAGATGTTTTATCGTTGTCATCAATTCAACTAGGATATAACTATTAAGCAGCAAAATAGTAACCACTTGATTTTATTATGGTTTTATAGCATCCTACAAAGTTATTGTATAATACTTTGATAAAACTAAAAAATTAGACTCTTAAAGGTTATTTTAAGAAGGAAAGAGAAGCAAACTTTAAATCTAAATTAAGGGGCAATTTTATCTAGAGAGCTACTGAGCTATGTAGACAACTATCATAAAACTATTATGCATAGAAGTTTTAAGAATACATTTCAAAATTCCGTCGTAAAATCATTATAAGACTAAGAGGCTTATTCAAATGCTGAAATATTGCATTCTGGTTTTAAACACATAGCAAATAAAAGCCTTAATAAAGTTTGCTTGACTTTTGAAAGATTTAGCTAAAAACAAATTGATAATCACGGCACAGTAAAATAAAATAATAACCCTGTTTCTTAGGGTATTTATAAAGAGAAACTATGAGTCGTTTGAAAAACATTAATGCTATCGATAGCTAGTACTCAGAGCTGGCCAATAGTTAAGTAAAAAAAGACTTAAGTACTACTTATAGTACATTTTCGTTACTTAAAACTTATTGCTCAATACTTTTGAAATGCACTACTTAGTACTTGAACATAAGTACTTGCTTCTATTTATTTGTACTTAAGACTTAACTTTGAATTAAGTACCAAGATTTTTACTTAGTATTTCTGAGTCTATTAAGTACCTTCAAATGTCTAACTCTTCGTTGAAAAACAAATACAATCTCTAGCGCAACTCCTTTTTTGTTGAGTTTTAAAGCACGTAAAGAACTGTAAAAGTATGTGGCGGACTCACGCGTCAAGCCAGAATCTTATACAAACTAATAACATAAAAAACAAGGCTGAGCAAGTAGAACAAAACCAGTAACGTCTCGCTCGAATATAAAATCGACGATGTCTGGACTTGATGACAGAACCAAGGGTAAGCGAGCAATGCCTCGCTCCAATATAAAATCAACGATATCTCGATGTAGGGAAGGATTTTTTTCTTAGAAATTTACTTGAAATTTTTTCTTTAGCATTTTCAGAAACAAGTGTTATATTCGATTATAAAAAATTATTAATGAAAAACCTAGAGGCTCTAGGTTTTCACTCTAAGCTATTCAATCCTTTTTAACAAACTGCAAAGTAATAGTAAGAATAGATGGACATTCTTCATATGTTATAGAACCTAAGTCGGGTATATCTCAAGGTAGCCATTTGGGTCCAATTATATTCCTTTTATATATCAATGATATTGTCAAAAGTTTCTCTGTCTGCAAATATTTGCTATATGCAGATGATATGAAATATTTTGCTCAAATTCGAAACGCTAATGATTTGGAATCATTTCAATTTGAATTAAATAGCCTTTCTAAGAGGGGTAAGGAAAATTATTTTAGCCTAAATTCTTCCAAATACAAAGTTATGTCATTTGGTTACTCACGTCAGCCTCAGCAGATGGCAATGAGTTTATGAGGGTGTTTGAGGTGCTGGAACGTACTTTTCGTAAGCATTACGACTACATAGCTGCTAAAGCCAGTAGAGACCTTGGATTTCTACGTCGTAACTCTCAGGACTTTACGGACCCGTTTACCTTTAAATCTTTGTACATTGCCTTGGTGTGTTCTGTGTTAGAATATGCATCGCCAGTCTGGAATTCCAATATGAAATCTTATGATTCCAAGTTGGATTCTATTCAAAGAAAGTTCACAAAATATGTTTTTAATAAAATCTGTTGGCAAGGACTTTGTCCGCATTATCAAGATAGGTGCTTATTTCTGAGTCTCGAATCTCTCCAAGCAGGAAGAGAAATAGCTCAAATTTTATTCATTAGGGAACTTTTGTGCAATGCGGTATATGTGATTAATTTATATGCATCGTAAAGAAATATCCGTTCTCGGCAGCTGCTTTATATCCCACAACATAGAACCAATTATGGCTTTAGAGAGCTGCTTACGAGATCAATGGTTAAATTCAGCCAGTACTACGAGTCCTTAGCTCTGAATAACAATAGGGTTATTTTTAAATCAAAACTTAAGGAACTTCGAAGATTAAAATTTGTAGTTTAACTCACATAATACATGCGTTATAATTATTCTTTGTACCTTATTTAATCAGAATTGTTCAATAACGTTTAAATTTTGCTCTATCTAATCTGTAAGAGAGATTCCTCTATAGACCGTAATAATAAATAAAATAATAATAAATATATGCATACATGTGTCATAATCATAAGTGCAATAAATTTTATAATGCTTTTATATAAAACCAATTGGTTTTATTTACTAGCACTCAGAAATGTTTTGCTTAAAACCAAATAAATTTAAAATAGAATGAATTGTTCTAATCGCAACTATGCTACGACTAAACGAATTTATTACGGCCGTACATGTAGCAAATGGGGTTTGATGTAAAATTGCCATCTTATAATTAAAATGCATTAATTTTAAATTAATTATTTTCAGGAATTTAGGAAGATTCAT
This sequence comes from Dioctria linearis, assembly GCA_963930735.1. Taxonomy (NCBI): domain Eukaryota; kingdom Metazoa; phylum Arthropoda; class Insecta; order Diptera; family Asilidae; genus Dioctria; species Dioctria linearis. The sequence goes on along the minus strand of OZ005741.1, from coordinate 52,358,530 downwards.
TACCAAGAGATAACATTTTCGCACGTTTTTTTTTCAGTTCCGAACGAATTTAAAATAATATCAAGATTAAATATAGCATAAATAGAAAAATTTATTTTTGAAATATTTTTTATGTTTTCCTAATTTTAATTATTTTTGGGGCGCGTTACAATTTTTCAAGCTATCCTATGTAATATACATTGGCGTAACTAGGTAGAGACCAGAATGCGGGCTGGCCCACCGAGGAAGTTATGAAAATTTCCAAAAACGAAGCCTCAATTCGCACAATTTTAGGCCAAATTAAAGAATGCGTTCGGATCGGAATCGAAAAGGCTTGAACGAGTTATTTTCTTCAAGTAAACCTAATAAAATATTTTTAAAAATTTTAAAAACTATTCTGAGTTTGCTCTGATTCCACTGAATTTTGACAAAGGAGAAATCATGCAGAACTATTTTGACAGTTTGTGCGGAAATTTTAATTGATAACTTTTAATATCAATGAAATTTTGAAAATTTCATAAAACTGTGTTTAATAATCCGGAAAAAGGCTTATTTAAGCTTTTTTGCTTCCGATCCCAAAGGTTTCAGTAATAACGCTGATTATCTTTAAAAAGAATAAAATTATATTAGCACTCTAGACAATAAATACTTCGGGAAACCGACAAATTCAGAAAGAAAACATTAAATTTGTCCAGAGCCTACTCGAGTCTCGAAAATCAGAAGGCAACCGGAGAGAGAAAGTGACTTCGTGATAGAGTCCACTCTAGGTAAAAGAAATTAAGTAGATTTTTCATCTCATCAGATACAAGATCTTCTGAATATTGGAAGAGACATATTTATAACCAAGTGATGAACAACATTATCACTATATTATATATTATTATTACATTATCAAAAACCCTATTTTTAAAAATCTTAATCTAAAATATGCCTTTGGCACAGTCAGTTGACTAATTTATAAAGTTGTACCTGAAACATGGAGAGGCATTTGTAGAAAATTATAAAAATTTCCACCTTACAACAATAATTGTTCCAAAACAAGAGCATTGTAGTAAATTTGGAAAGACTGAAAACAGGTATTAATAAAGACTTCTGCCCAAATTTATTCTATTCAATTCAATTCAAGATCTGAGATCTTAACCAAGTACATTATAATGGAGGGAGAAAAACTATATGAACTAAACTTATTTAAGCTAAAGATATTAAAAAGAATAAGTTAACAATTTGAAAACAAGAAAAAAGAAAAATAAGAAATGAAGAAGTAACAAAAAAACAAAAATTAGAGAAAGAAAACAAAAATTATTAATTATTTAATTAAATTTTCTTGAATCTACCTGATTCCATTCACTCGATTTACTTGATTAAATTTACTTTATTTTATTTATGCATTAGCACAACCTGAGACCACCAAAGAGAAGAAGAAGAAGAGTATATTAATAAATTATCAAAGGTTTCAGTCACAAATTAGACGCCTGAAGATAGAGGTAGAACCGGCCCTCTGGACACGAACGGGAATTGAGTTTCACATCCGAGCGACCTGGACAAAATAAGAGGCCTCACCAGTCGAGAAATGGAAACTAGGAACTATTAGATTGGAATGTCGTGAAGATTGCAGAAAATGTACCTGGTCATACAGATATCCAGGTTCACCAGAGTGAATTAAGATATAGAGGAATATTAAGGCTTTACGCTTTAGGTAAGAGTTGATCGTGCAGCCAACCAATGAGAAAGTTTACAGAGTTATAAGCTGCCAACGTTTAATGCCAAACACAAATCTAATTCAATCGTTAAAGGCAACTTTAACTTTCCGCACGCATATGCTATCAAGTTTGGGATAAAGTCAAACTTCCATAGGTAAAATGGGGTAATAGAAGAGCCTTCACCAGCAGATATTTGTTGACAGTAATCTTGCAGATAGCTACAGTCTGCGTAATCCTCCATAGATCTTAGAGAGCATCAGTTTGACGGAATCACAACAACTTAACTGTCCATTTAGCTTCACCCCAAAACTGATGACCGAATTAACAAAAGGCAGCGGGGAGTTTTCAAGAAAAATGTGTGGGATTTCACGAATATCATACAAAGAATTGTAGACAGCAAGACAGTGCGATTTGCTAGGGTTTAGTGAAAGCCTGTTGCTGCAAGAAGCTCTGGGTATTTCTGTCAGCTCGGCCGGCTGTAAATGGAGCTTTTCCATCGAACTAAAACTTGGTTAAAGCAGCTGCTTCATTGAAAATGAGATAATTAAAACAAACTAACAGGGCAACAGGTGCTAAAATAAGTTTGCAGAAAAAGAACTCTAAACTAAAGCCTATGCAGACTTTACCTATCTCTTTTTTAGTGCTTAATAAAAACGGAAATAATTGATCTAAAATGTGTATCTATAACTTCAGACCTGTAAAGTACTTAAACGTAATTACAAGTATTAGTACCAGTACCAGGACCTGGACTTAAATTTTTTTTAAGTACAAGTCCCGATACTGGTATTCAAAAAATTATCAAGTACAATTCCCGAAACTGGTACTTAACGTTATTACTACAAATACCGCCATAACGCGAAGTACTTCAGCTCTTATGAATTATTTAAATACGCCTACTAATAATAGAGGTTATATGCACCTCGGCAGTGCCTCAAGAAATCTTACCACCTTCAGTAAAATAGAAAGACAATTAGCGCAATTGTTCAGAAGGTTGGCAATCAAGTGCAAGACCCCGTCTATTCCTCCGCACCTGTTGAGCGTTGATTTTCATTTGCAGGTCTTGTAAATGCTACACAAAGGCAATCATAATCTGATTGACCTTTATTTTGCTAAAGGCAAACTCAAATACTCTAGGTAAGAACAACTTCCAAAATTAGAAATTAAAACAGCAAAAGCTTATACGATTCTGTTTCATTTCCTATATTTTTGCAACATATTTTATGATATTTCATAAATGGAAACCACATCCAATTATTTAGCTGGCTACAGATTTTTCAAAATTTCTGATTTGAGTTTTCGAAAACTCTTGAACCTTATAAGTACCAGTACCAGTACCTAGACTTGTACCTAAAAATAATTTTTAAGGGCCAGTACCGGAACTTGTACTTATACTTAAAAGATTTGAAGTATGGGTCCTGGTACTGGTACTTGAATAAATAGTGGGCATTAGGCAGGGCCTCACTATCATATCAGTTTCGTGTATGGAACTTGAGGATTCTGATTTATTTTCCATAAAACGTGAAAGAAGTAAAGGAGGGGATGGGGAAAACAAAGATCTCTGTTAATTAAACGACACCACTTTCTTTTATTTTTCTTTTAAAATCATGCAACACTATTTCCTATGATTTAAGGAAAATTTAAATAGCTTCGGATGTTTGGAGTGGACTGTATGGAATAGATGAGTGTCGCATGCTCTGTAATGAAAGTTATAATAAAGAATGGGAAACAATTGAAAACTGTTCGTTATTCCTCTGGTCTCTAACATCGGAACCTCGACAAAGATTGCCCTATCTCAAACGATTTTCTTATCAAAATCGCCCTGAATCCACACTGCAGTGGATTAAAAGTGCTGTCTAGTTTTATTTTCTCTCTTGGGAATACTCATGAGTTGGTATACTTTGCAACCAAAATGTTTATGAAAACACATCTATAAAAGTTGAGGGACCTGGCCCACTCCAGAAATAAGTCCTAGTTACGCCACTGGTAATATAATCAGTAAACTTTCAATCGCCGTAAAATTTACTACATTAAATTGTTAAATCTACCTTTAAATTTTTTACACACATAAAATAAAATGGATTTGCATTTCAAGATTTTATTAAATTATTATAAAGTGGAACATATAAATCTATTTGGTTCTATAAAAGTAATTATCCATTTAAAGATTACTTCTATTTTCAAGTTTCAAGTGTGCTGAAATAATATTTCCAATACGTTTTTATCTTAAAAAAGCTTTCAAGAATAGTTTTATGATAGTTTGGATAACAGTATGCGGACAAGTTTATGAGTTTAAATTACGATTTTTTATTTCATTAATAGTTTTATGAAATGTTTTATAAAGGTCTGCAAACCATCGCAAAGGGTAATCCAGAAAAAGCCAACATGGCTTAAAACAGTTTTCAAAATAGGCCCTAAAAGCTTATTGTAGCGTGGGCCCTTTTAGTTCTATGAGGGATTTTTTATGGTCTTATTATTGTTGATTTGACTAAATATCTTTATTACAACTCTTATGGAATAGTTTACAAAATGTTAAGGGACTATGACTAAACTGAAAACTAAATTTGTTACCAGAGGACCTGCCCCCCCCCCCCCCCAATAGCCGAAAAAAATTAAAGAATTTTAATATAATGAAATCGTTGTGTAGGAAGTAGTTGCCGCAATTTATTTATTAACTTCTTCATTTTAGTACATTTCGAAAGAATCAATTTAAATGTTTTCTTTCATTAATAGGGTTTCGAGTACTTCTCGTGCATTAACTTTCTAGATAAAAGGTTACTCGTATGGTAGGAGAATTATTGTGAAAAGAATGGAAAACTACGCGAGCGATTTTCCTGCAACTTCGTTAAAACATTTGAGAATTGAGTTTGGTTAAGTACTAGTTTCTATTACTAAAATCAATTTGGTCATTAACTAGAAATGCACCATTCTTCTGTTGCTTTCTGACTTCAAACATTTAATACATGTCTAATATTTTTCCACCTCTTACGCAATGCACCAGTTCCAAATCATTTGAATTAGCTGAATATTTATTATCGCGTAATTTTTAAATTCTTTAAATTTATATTACCTTACATCATGTGTAATATGTTTCACCAAGTGCCCACACAAAATACAATCAATATGATAAAAAATTGGAATTAGGTAATATCTAGGGCCTCCTTCTTTTTGAATAAGCTCAAAAGTCGATCTGGCATCAATAAAGGTTTTTAAAATATTTTTATCAACGGTCTCTCACGCTTTAAACACAACACTCTTTAATTTCATAACATTTTGGTACTGGTTGTTTTCCGTATAAATTCTATGCATAGTAAGGACACAGATACTTTCAGCATGGTTTTGATCCTGGGATCAGGCTGGCCGCTCCAAAACAGTAATATATTGGGCTTATAGCTACATGCGGATTTTACGTTTACTGTGCACCGAAGCGTTATCGTAGATGCGGAAATAAATGTATCCCTAACAGTGCGGTATACTCCGTAGAATTCATACGCGTGGTTGGGAAGGCCAACTCGAATACACCGTCAACGTAAAAAAATCTCCCCAAACCATTAGTGTAGCGACACTGAAATTTATTTTTGAAAAACAACGATGCTCTTTTCGCAGATTCTCTAATATGAGTTAAATCCATTTGGACCATCTAAATTAATGGATTTTACTTATATTGTAGATATTTGATATTTTACTCCAATATTGACAAATACAATTAAAAAATAGTTCCTAGTAATTAAGCCCATTATGACTCAATTACAAAATATGTTAATTTTTTTACGAATAATTACTAAAAAGTTTTTTTTTAAATCCAGTCATTGTACAGAACTGACGACAATGAATATCCTTTAATGATCTAGAAATTTCTTCATCTTGTACTATCATCCCAAAACCTCGGGAAATACTTCCAAGCCATACTACATGGGAGCCCTAATATAGTCTTAACATTCTAAAAATTAGCAGTGTTCTTATGTAAAACTGACAAATGTTTGATTTGAATAGATCCTGCACCCTAAACTACAATTTCCCATCCGTAATCAAATATTTATATCTTTCCTAACAAAATTATTTAAAAAAATTTATTTTAACCAAATGACTACGATTCCCCAAACAAAAACTCTCAACTGAGTAATACTTGCATATGCAAATGAGGTTGTTCGATGAATTCGTAAAATGGTAAGGTTACATTTTAATCCGAACTATTTTTTTATTTTGTTAAGTAAGGTATATAGTAAGTGTAGCCTTTGGGAAGGTAAGGAGCCAAGCTTAAAATTACTGGAAGACTATTATAGTGTTTGGATAGTAGTTTAGTCTATATGGCATATATAAAATCAATGTCTAGTAATTTTTCCAAAAAATCAATATTAAACATTTTAGAGACTAGACTAGCACGCACACATATATATGTTTCATGGCTTGCGGATTATTTCTCGAGGGTTTTGACAGTCTCCATTCTCTTCTATTGCCTCATGTAGAAGATTAAAAAAAAACACTATGATCTAGAACTATATAGAATTCTTTTATGATGCTTAATAAACTCAACCAATATACTCCTAATCCTTCGGTTCCATAACTCCTTTCTATCTGAAGAGAAATAAAATTTACTCAAGTTTGTACAGGTATATATATATACTTACTTCGATTGAACTATATGTGTATGTATAAAGCTACTACTTATACACATACCTTGCCCGATTTCTGTAACAAATATACAGCTACATATACTATAGATATCTTAATATTGCTTACCTCTATTTACAGTCACCTGAAGGTATATCAATATCACCTGGTATTAATAAATCATCTTAAGGTGGGCTATACCCGAACCCGGATACCTTGAAGCTTCATATCCTTCATAAGTTGTCTTTTTGTGCACAAGAATCTTCTCTATAGAATTCTAGAAATTCTTGCACGATTTGTGTATATCAAGGAGGCAAGGATTCCTGCTGGTCATGAAATGAAGTGCAATCGATTACCAATTGCCATCCCCTTGTCCAACTCAATAGTCTGTAGCAGACAACGGGCGAAGAATATCAATTAGGGCGATCGTGAGGAAGTCCCAGCTATTTTCCTTCAAAAATGCCAAGATGTTATCCTCGAGGGTAAAACAGATTTTTCATTTCCATTTATTTTCAACTTTGTTTTTTTTTCATATTTTCCGTCTTTTTATCTCCAACTATCATATATAAAACGTATAGGAAGGAATGAAAAGAGCTAGGAGACAAATTGAAAGCTAACACAACTTGCAAGGAACAAAGGGAATTATTCTGCACCAGATGCTCTACTGGAATAGAATTGAAGCGCTGTTCTGCTCTTCCAAGAGCAGTATGTACATACGAAAGTATCGAGTACTTACATACATATATGTGTATAAGAATTGTATAGGAACTGCAAACATCTTCTAAGGAGTGTACAAGGAAATCCTTGTATTGCGGATGAAGAACTTTGGATGTGGAGATTTCAAAGAATGAAAGAAAAATGCATTTGAAGAAGACATTTCTCAGCATCCTCAGTTTTTTACTACACCCAACTAATTTTCTCGCCTTTTTCGACGCCTCTCCTACAAATCTAAATCTAAGTGCCCTCGAGTTAAAGATGAAATAGGAAGAAATTCCTTAAGCCGTCGTAATCAGATCGAGCTTAGGATTTTGATTTAAAAGGATTTCTGGATTATACTTAAGTTAAGATGAACTGCATTGAAATCAATATTTTCTTCTTATAAGAACTAATTAGTATCTTTATGTATTACGTAAAGCAATTGAAATGAGTTTATTTAAAACAAAAAAAAATGTGCATGCTGTTTTCGCTAGATTGGCATGAAGGTATAGATTTAGGATTTTAACAGATTTTATGCCCTGCTTATTATAAATGGTAATTAATCTGTTGATCCAATCTAGTTCGTTACATACATACATACATATGTGTGGTACAAATGAAACCAGATCGATATACTTAGTATTTCAAAAAGTCAAGAAAATAAAGACCAATTTAATTTAATTACTGAATCAAAAATAATAAAATAATTAAAAAAAGGAGTTTTCAAACAAAACTGAGGCCAAGCCGCATGAAAAAGTAGAAAATAAACTTTTCTTCACACACAGAGGTGGACTCAGATTTTTTGATTGGGACATTTCTCTTGAATATTCTTTCTCTTCATGAATCAAATCACTTATTACGTCTGATTGATCATATTGAAATATGTTGGTGATTGTCAGCGAATAAAATCTGAGTCCACCTCTGTGTGTGAAGAAAAGTTTATTTTCTACTTTTTCATGCGGCTTGGCCTCAGTTTTGTTTGAAAACTCGTTTTTTACTTATCTTATTTTCTGCCTTTTCACGTTAACTAAATTGTTATTACGTGCTGCATGGAGATATTTTAAAACAATTTTTAAGTCATGTTTGGTGCCGATCCGAAAACAAAAATTTTTCGAGTATCAAATCGTTGAAGTACTGCAACGGTTTTCTGAAAATCAAATTATGTTTTAAACAGCGGTTTTTAGCTGTATTCCAACTTTATCCCATATAACATGAATTTTCCCGATTTTCCATGTTTTCCACAGGCTTTTCCTATTATGAAATTTTTTTAAAAATTTAAATGATTTTTCCTCGATTTTTCATGCAAGTTTTCATGATTGTTGAAGAGAAAGTATTGATGCCAGTAGGAGGGAAAAAAATGATTCCGCATAGCTCATAAAACTTTTTTGTCGCAAAATTATCCAGAAAAATTGGAAAATTCTGCATTTTTCCTGAAACAGATTTATCACTAATCATATCGATGAAAATTTGTCCGATGATTTTCCCGCTTTTCCGGGTTTTCCGCGGAGTTTTCCACAAAAGCAACTTTATGCAACTCATTTCGCTCGACAACTTTGTCTTAGGCTGCAAAACACTCAAACGCTTCCTTGGTCTGAAAAACTCCGGTAAAGTTTTTTACATGAATTTTCCTCGATATTTTCTGCAAGTTTTCACCATTGTCGGAGAGAAAGTAATGATGCCAGTTGATAGGGAACTTGATCCTGCATAATTTAGAAAACTTCCGGAAAAGTCGGAAAATTCCGGAAAATTTTTTCGGAAAAATCGGAAAACTGCATTTTTCCTGAAACGGATTTATCACTAATCAAATTTGTACCAAATTTTCAAATGATTTTTCCCGATTTTCCGGGTTTTCCATGGAAATTTCCTGTTCAAATTTTGATAGATTCAATTATCACGCGACATGAACCTGTGTGCCAAATTTCAGCTCGCTGTGATGACGTAAAGTGGGTCTTGGAGAGTGTCGAAAATAGTAAAAAAGAAATATATAAATAGACAGACAAATTCGTGTACGAGTTAAAAGGAATGGCCTCAAAAAAAATGGCGACTTGCCATGGCGTCCTGCCAACTGTTGAGAACTGAGGAGTGAGTATGTAGGCGGTTGTATTTCCATTGCCCTCAGAATCCCGATTGAAGCTAAGACCCATCTTTAGTTGCGTTGTTCGTCCAAAAAATAAAAAATGGCTACTTGCAATGGCGTCCTGCCAACTGTTGAGAACTGAGGAGTGAGTATGTAGGCGGTTGTATTTCCATTGCCCTCAGAATCCCGATTCAAGCTAAGACCCATCGATCATTGTCAGGTGCAATGGCTACTATACATTTGAGGTCCAATTTCCTAGAGTTTTCCCTTGAGACAGTACCGTACAATCATCATATAACCTTGGTATTTTATGTGTTAAATCAAGACGCGACCTACTTTTCATTTTCTTTTTTTTTTGTGATGGTCTCATGTTTCCTACTACAGTATTTCTAATATTTTCTACTCTGATTCTTTGTGGATATGTCCGAAAAATGTCTGACCTCTAAGCACTATGAGCCAGAAGAGTTTTTTTCTATTCCTCTACTATTTTAGATTCAATTTACATTAACTCTTTTTAGAAAGGTTAGGAGCGCATTAGTTATAAATCTGTTATCCATTGGAGTCTTTGACGAGAAAGATCTACGCATTCGTAGAGTGCGCTCTCTGTTGATTAGCATTTAGCATTTAACTATTTCTTAATCATTTCTTAGCCGTCGTTAGGCCAATAAATGACCTAATTTTGTACTTATCACAGTTTTTATAGTTTTTTAAAGTCTTTGTTTACAAAAGCTGATGAACCGCTTCATGTGTGATAGAACAAGAGAGTTCTCTCACTATAGCTGATGAGCCTATTACATTTTGGCTAATATTTCTTCTACTACATGCCTCTTTGTACTGCCGCAGATGGATTCAACCAATCTACTTACTATAGTCTGACTAAACGTCGACCCCGTTGACAGCTTTGAGGAACCATCCACCGATGCTTCCTGGATTAAATTGAAAATTTTCAATTTATATGTGAGCTTTAATCGTTACTGGTTAATGTCAGCTGAAAGCAACTGTGTCTTAATAGGCTAAATAAAATTAAGATATGCAAGAGTGAAAAGCATGTGTCTCGTTAGCTCATTTGGAAGAGCAGTCGACCGGAAAGCGGAAGGTCCAGCATCAAACCCCGCACGAGGCGGTTGTTTTTTCCTCTTTCATTTATAATTTAATTTTAAATCGTTTAAATAAAAGTCCTTAAAAGTCTTCTATTCTCCCAGATCAATGTATAAAAAATCGATTCCCCCTAGTTTACCCGAATGTGTATTTCACTTTGAAACGTGACGATCTTGAAATCCTTTTAAAAAACTTAGATATCATTTTTTTCATATACACTAGCACTTCAATTACATGATGGCCTTTTGAATGAGGTAGGAAAACTTTGGAATATGAGACAATTTAAGTTCCTTCGCACTACTTAGGTATATGGTTAAACTTCAGTTATTTGTATTCAATACACCGAAATGAAAACGGAATTAAGTCAGATGAGCTGTTTATATAGTCTCATTTGAGTAGGAAATGGCGCTGTTATGTGAGATATCAATTCACGATGAGGAGGTAAGAAATCGCTTCATATCCACAGGGTAAATATGACACTCAGCAGCAGGCACTTTATGTAGGTATACTATAGTGCTTAAGGTTAGTCCATAACACCCTGGTAATATATTAGGATCTGATTTAGAAACGAAATAAACAGGATATCAAAGTATTCAAGTTATCCACCTTAGTAATTACCGAGGTGAGAGTGATGGCAGTACAGAACACTCAGCACCCAACCCAGTCATCTTAACATACTGTGACAACGTTTTTAAAAACCTATCCTAACAATTAGAAACAAATGCAGGTTATTGTTTACATTTGTACCCAGACCCATCATCCAAAATATTCCGATGAAACCTCTTTCAACTAAACTAGACTTAAGACCTAAAGTCATTTTACCAAAAGCCTTTATCGGTATAAAACTTATGTAGATGCCTACCTATATCCCGACAACCATATCGACACTATATGTTTTTATCGTCTAATCTAATACCTTTATAAATATCATAAAAATAATTAACGAAATTTAATATAATAGTTGCTGTCCTATCCTCCTTCCCCTAAAGCATAAGAAATTATAGAAGTTTCACAAAACTTCCTTACATTACAATGGAGTTATACCTATACCGAAAAACTCTATATTGGAATTCCTCCCCTTTTATCGGCTTGGGATTTTTACCACCATAGCATAGACTTTATACAACTTGAACGATGAACCCGAAATATTTTGAAGATGTACTTGAAACCTTTTTGTTCCGCCCATTTATCTATCATTGTTCCTGGTAATTTACATAAATTTCCCTTCAACGTCAACATCTCTCCAACGAGAGATGTCATTAAGACTTCACCTAATTCTCCCTACTTGAAATTAACTGCGCAGGATAAAGATCCATTTCACAAATTCGGTACTAACTTCGTGAAGGATTATCTCATCCTTAAGCATTTTGTTATTTTATTAATATCGCCACTTAGAGCTTACATATTAAAGTTTCAGAACATCCTCAAGTATTTCAGAACCCTCGAAAGTTTACGAACTTTATTGCTGGTTGGTAGCTGGTTTATTGTGGCGCTTGTGTTGTCTTTGTCTTGTCTTGTCGATTCCAGTTCCAGGATGCTAAACGGAAGGAAGAGACGAAGTATGGATATAGAATGGAATGGGTATATTAAACGCTGACAAAACACCTCCTATTCCCAAAACCGAGTAAGATTAATAGCCGAACGCCCAAATAATTTCACCAATATTAATGTATTGTCATAAATTTCCTCAATGCGGTTGCTGTCATTTTCGGGGTGGATCACACATTATTTGGGGTCGGTCTTTATTTGGTTTTTTTTTTTTTTTGCTGTTGCTGTTGTTTTGTTCTGTCTTCCATCGTACCCAGCACAATTCTAAGACTTGAAGAAATATGAGGCTTACAAGCCAGCGTGTCGACAGTAGCTCCTTGTTTCAAGGAGTCTCTAGGCCACTTACCGTACATGGAATTTTCTTTCCTATGGATAGAATCAGAATGTACCCGGGCCGTAATTAATGATATTTCCGACTTGTCATAGGATACGGTAAGTTAGCGGCAAAAATATTTTTTGCTTAATAATTTATGATGATATTAATTACTCAACATGGTCTCTAACTCTACTACTAAATAAACCGAAATTGAATTTCACGTTAGAGAACGTATATTATGGTAGGGGATTAGAGAACAGACATGTAATATTTGGGTTTTATATGTTACTTTGAGTCTATATATAAAGATTACAAATGAAAATTCTGGAGTGTTTGAAGATACTATGTATATGTCTAGGATTCAACAACTGTCTACAAATCACCCACCGGCTTCAAGAAAATTTCCGTTAAAAAAAACTGCTCTTCCATGGAAGCGCAGTATACTGCTAAATCAACTATAAGGAAAAGCTGTGCACATCATGTCAATAAATGGCTGCAGCATAAAGGTCAATCATCAAAAACAAAATCTAATCTCTAATCTTATATAAAAAGATCAAATATTTTCGGTGTATTATTCCATTATTTCCACCCCAAGTGAAGTTACGCTCTCAAGTAACCTAATATTCAGGCATCATCTCCTTTTTGTATATCCTGGAATCTACTTCCGCTACACACTTTCACATATGTAAACCTTTTAGTGGAGTGTGTGCTGTGTGAAATAGTCAAGTTTAATTATCTTTTCTGATTTTTACACTTTTTGTTCTAAAAAATTTGTTTAAAGAAAAAAGTTAGAATGTAGCCACTAACAAAAGGAAAAATGATAATTTTGGTCTAAGCCCAATAATATTATATCCTAAGTGAAAATAAAAGTGAAATATAATAAGTAAAAACCAAAGTTTTATGTGGAACATTAAGAAAGGGTTGCTGGATTTAGTTCATTTTTCAAATAGTTTTTACTATTTTTTAAAAAAAATGCCGCCTACAGAATTTCAGATCCCTACAAACCTACGAAAAACGTACCTGATTTGCATCATTTTCGAACTTAATTTTACAATTATTAAAGAGGCCGTGTGCAAGAATTCAGTTCTCTAAGTAAACATGTTCTTGAGTTATCGTGAGACAGAAAGACAGATGGACAAAATAACTTTTAATATAATGCGCAGATGGCATAAAAGGCTCCAAAATGTTTTTTTTTAATAAGGCACCCCAACAGCCAACACACACCTTTTTCCATATTACTTCCTTCACAAAGGCAATGCCCATTTTAGGCCCGACATCTCCAGACATGAGAGATATCCTAAACGATGTATTATGATACTCTAAACATATTTTATTAACAATGTTTATTTCGATTAACCCGGGGGTGGGTGGTGTCAAAGTTGATCTAGTATATTTTGGAAAATCTAATACAGAATCGAATTTCTTAGGTCTTCAGAAGAAGTTTGAGTACCCACACTAGTATACTCGGAGGTTTAAATAGCTATTTATTGCCTATAGTCCCCATACTTACTTTTTTAGAATTTCACCCTTTTTTATTCGAATTGCGGTACAGAATTTTTGGCACCTTAAATTCGGCTCTTACTCGATAGGATTATGCCCGATCAGATAGAATACTCATTGGGACTTTTTACCGGGGTAAACTTACTTCTTGAACAAATATAAGTTTACCCCGGTAAAAAATCTTAAAGAGTAATCTCTATTTTTATTCTTTTCCTCCTTGGTGTAATATAGGAGTGTTTTTGCCTCATATAGTTCACACCCAGAATTTATTCTGAGGTTATATGAGAGGAGATCAATTTGATCTGTTTCAAGCGTTTAGAGCAGGCAAAAAACCAAGCTGTACTGATGAGTGTAAGGTTTTCTGATAACACGAAACGCTTCTTCTTCTTCTTCCATTTTCTTTTTTTTTATACAAGTATACAAGTTCGATTCATTTCGAATGAATCTGGTTTTTTAAATTATTTTATAAAATTTTTTTTCTATTTTTTTCTCAATCTTTTTCATTTTTTCATTTCTTTTCTTTATTCTATTTTTTCATTTGTTTTTCAAGTCACTCATACTCGCTATTTGGGACCTGTTGATGAGTCACACCAAGACTTGAAACTTGTCACCAAAAATATAATGGGTTGTGGGATAGAATAACAAATTAAAAACATTTTTTAGCTTTTGCTATATACCGAAGAATCTAAAAAAATTCCTTCTTGAACAAATATTCCAATTAATGGAAATTGCCCGCATCTAAACAAGTGTTACATAACTTTTTGTACAAACATTATACATTACAAATGAATATTAAATAATGTTTAGCGGAAGCTTCATTTTATTGTGAAAATGTGGAAAACTCTGAATGTAAAAAAAAAAAACAAAACAAAAAACAAGTCTGTGGCTATAGACAACTTAATAATGTGTCAGTAAAGTTAAAATTAAACAAGTAAGAAAGCTAGAATTGGTCTAAGACCAGTTCTTATAATACCCTAGATAAATGCCCGTATGTAATTTTGTATGGTCACCTCTGCGCAAATATGACTTTTGAAGTGGTTTTTCGCTTATATTTCTAAAACGGGTTGTGGGACAGGAAAAATGATTATAACCAATTTCATAGGATTTCACATTCTGAAGAGCTTTTCAGTACATTAAAACCATCTAGGAATGATCGTTTTCACAGTATATGTAAGTAAAAATCTTAAATTTTAATATGACAACACCAAAAAGGGGTTGCCCGATTTAGTACATTTTCCAAATTTTATTTACTATTGCTATAAAAACACTATGCAAATTTCAGCACTTTTAAATGTTTTCATTGAATTTTCGTTCACAAAAACATTTAGATGTACTTTTCTCGAGAAACAATGTAAGAAATCAATAATTTCTTGTGAAAAATCAAAGGATAAGAAATTTCCGACCTTTTAGTTTAAATTTTATTGGAAATATTCGCTGTTAGAGGGCAGAAAACTGAGTTTGTTGGTACAGCGTTTTCGTCTTTCTATGTGCAAACAGCCTAAAGAACTACGGTTGAATAAATTATTCGATATTTCAAATTTAGAATTTTCACTTTAAAACATTTATAAACAAATAAAAAAGCTAGAATTGGTCTAAGCCCGGACGGACGGACGGACATGCATAAATCAAAATAACTTTTAATTTTATGCGTTGGTGTCCAATCCGTTTTGCTCTACCATCATTATTTCTGTGCGTTACAAACGGAATACCAAGCTTAGTATACCCTATAGATTTCATCTAGGGTATAGAAATAGAAAAAAAAATAATATTCTAAAACGGTTTTCACCGCAATAAGTTAATAATTTAGCTGCCTTAAATTAGAAAGAAGAATAAAACAAAACAATATTGCCAATTTATAAAGTTTTGAAAGAAATATTGAAACAATTTTCCTGAAAGTACCTACACCCGCAAAAAATTCGCTATTTTCGATTTGAGCGGCTGTAGACATTATTGAATCTCACTGAAATTTTGTACAAAAGCACAAATAAGTAAATATTTAATAACTTCGTCCTAACTCTTAACATTCTAAAACATATGCAGCGTTCTTATGTGAAAGCTCCACACTGAAAAAAATGTGCATAATTGTTGCCACAAAACTTAGGTATTTTTCCATAAAATGTCGGGAATATTCCCTAAAATGTAGGGAATATTCCCTAAAATGTAGGAAATATCCCCTAAAATGCAGGGAATACTATTCAATAAAATATATTTAATATTCCCAAAAATGTATGGAATATTCACTACATTTTAGGGAATATTGCTTACATTTTAGGGAAAAATACCTAAGCTTTGTGTCAACAATAGGGTACCTATACTAAGCTTTCAATCCGTTCGTAACGCACAGATATAATGATTGTAGAGCAAAATGGATTGGGCACCCACGCATAGTATTAAAAGAAATTTTGATTTTTGCATGTCCGTCTGTCCGTCCGTCGTCGTCTGTCTGTGCGCACGATAACTCGAGAACGCGTATACTTAGAGACCTGAAATTTTGTACACGGACTTAAAAAAAAAAGTAAAACTAAGTTCAAAAATGGGACAAATCGGGTAACTCCTTCGTGGGGTTGCCATACAAAAATGTCGGGTTCCACTATATATTTGGACAATGCCTGAGAACGCATCAACATAGAGAGCTGAAATTTGGTACATGGTGTTTTTATAATAATAGCAAAAAAAAATTTAAAAATGGACTATATCGGGCAACCCTTCTGGGTGTTTCAACATAAAAATTTAGGTTTTTTACATATACTGTGAAAACGATCAGTCCTAGATATTTTTAATGAACTAAAACCTTCCTCAGAATACGAAATGCTATAAAATTGGTTATAATCATTTTTTCTGTCCGACGATCCGTTCTAGAAATATATACGAAAAACCACTTCAAAGATCAAACTTGAATAGATCGGTGACCACACGAAATTTCATACGGGCATTCATCTAGGGTATCATAAGAATTGTTCTTAGACCAATTCTAGCTTTCTTACTTGTTTACAGTGCAAGTACCAACTGAGACAGAACTGTAAACAACAACAAAATAAGTGGGTTCGTCGAAATAAATATTTTTAAATTAATTATTTTGGATAATTAGTGATAAAAAGTATTTTACCACAGGTAATAAATTCATTGATTTTCAACAGAAATTTGAATGGTTTTATTAAAATAACTTTTCAACTTCCCGCCAATGGTTTTTTCTATGTTGGCACTGGCGTACGAACTGTTTTTGACACAAGAAATTGTACCCGCATGAAATAGCATATCGAGCAGTCCATTTTATATATATGCCTGTGTGTAAAACTGAGAAAAATTTGGTTTGAATGTCTCCTGCAGTTTGCACCCTAAACTACTATTCTATTAAAAAATGACTTTTTGTAAAAAAAAATATATTAAAAAATGGCACATCATCCACACTGCTTAATGCGGAAACCTTCCTTACCTCACTACAACACTGCGGCGGCTAAACTAAACGACTTGCGGTGATGGAGAACTGGTGCCCCATTTGATGTTTTTTTTTTTTTTGTAAATTTAATTGCAGTAAGATGCCACCCCCCCCCCCCCGCCTTCAATTTCAATGCTAGATCTGCTCTCTCAGGGTAGGACTTGTTGATGATCCTGTGTGCAAAAGATGCGGAGAGGAATCTAAAACGGTTACTGGTTTTCTTTATCACTGTCCGGCTCTTTTAGGAAAGCGTCACCGATTTTTTGCCCTGTTGCAACCGGACGCTTGAAAGAAGTGCAATAGCATTCTTAATTATGAAAACAAAAGCGGATATGTGCGATTTCAATTTTTACCACTCTTCTTACGGGAAGTTTAGCTAGCTCACCAATGTTCCTGTTGTCTACCTCACTGATGATTGTATATAAAGGAAATTATAGTTTGAGATAGAAATTTCACAGTTTCTTGCCTATAGTTTGCCTAAAAATGCTGTATACCCACAATTCTTTTTACGACATAAGACTTTTATGCAGCTTCGCTTGATTCAAGGGCAATATAAGTTTAAGTTATTAATAAGGAATTTAATAACTACTCACAACTCTATTATGTAGCTTCATTGTCTGTTATAATTCTAGAGAATCATACAAGTAATACGCAGAGCAGACGATAATCCAGCATATATGTACGTACATATTCCCTCTCCTGGAAACCACAAAACTTTTGATCCCAATAACTGTCCACTTATCTAAGGCACCTGGATAATGGTAAGATTTACGGGTCGGGTAGCTCAGGGTATTTGATACAGTTCTATTATATTGATGATTTACTTGGAACACCTTTATCCAATCTCTTCCCAAGATCGCATGCAATACCGTCAACAGACCTATTATACTTGCGATGAAAATATTTATCAGCTGCTATCTTCCAAGCTAAGACTTACTAACACATGAAAATGAGTCAATATTAATTTTCATTCATATACATACATATACATAAATGACTCATTACAGTAACTCACGGTTAACAAAAAATATTAATTAATTTCAATGCTACTCACAATCAGTCACGTTCCCGGAGAAATATCGATAAATTTCTAATTCCCTAGAAATTAGTTAGTACGTATAGAATCCAGAATCCCTATCTTTTAGTGAAATCAGAAACAACTATTTCACCCAGTCTAAATACTGCCGGAATCGTTTGCATTCGCATTTTCACTATAAATAGTAGTAGTAAACTTCCTGGAGGAGCAACTGTGACAACATGAATTGCTGTGATATTTAGTGAAAATTAATTTTGGGCACAAAATTGAATTTCTCCAAATAAATTCACTTAATGAAGCTCTCGATTAATTATAAGGTGCGGTTGGTTTTGGTAATGCTTCCCTAATGTCGTTTTCGTCATCCCTCCAGGACGTGATAGTATTTTCATTTGCACTCTATTATAGCAGCACAATGTTTTTCAGTCACAATGAAATAATCTCCGCAACGTGACAGTGACGATAACACGTTTTAATGCTATAATTCCAGACACCGTCACCGCCCGCTGCCGCACCGATAAAAAAAAACCTTGATCATGGCAAAGGATTACGTAATTAATATTCTCGGTGAGAATGCCTAGGAATTTACGGTGTAAGTATAAAGAAATATAAATTCTTTCGTAGTTTTCTCATTTATCTCTTCTCTGATCTTATTGCTGTCGGATTATATTATGTACCTACCTGCTGGTGGTTGGTTTGTAGTGCAACTTGTAATTAACGTTGTAGAAGCAGTAAGGACTAAACATGCATACCCTGACTCGTCATTTACGTTTTACTTTTATTAGTTTTAATTAAAGTTGATATGATTATGTGATAATGGAAAATAGAAATACATATACATACATACATATTTGCGTGGTTGTTACAACTTAATTACATTTTGATGGAATATTGAGAGCAATTTTGATTATAACGTAAATCAATGCCGGTAAATATAATCAGCCCTCTGTTATGAAAATATAAAAGTTGCAAATCGATTCGTAGAACAGTGAAAATAGTTTTATGTAAATATGTATAACCAATTTCATAGGTTCCTTCAGTATATTAAAAACATATCTCATAGTATAGGTATACGTGAAAAATCTGCAAATCTGGCACAACCCTAAATCGAATATCATAAGACCGGTGTGTAAAAAAGTCAGCTCTCTAGCTCAAAGCTTTCTAAAGCAGTTTGAAATTATAATGTATACAGGGTGTCCTGTAACTGGTGTTAAGCCCGAACGTTATGGATAGGTCATCCTAAGGCAAACAATATATTGAAATGAAATTTGTTACCTAGATAATCGTTGTGCCTTTCCAATGATGTCCCAATTTTCCCCTTCGTCTTCTCCTTTTTAAAGGTATGGCATAACAAATTTAAAATTTCGGAATTTTAAATTGGTTGAAAATATTGCTCCCACCGAAAATGATTTTAGTCGCTGTCACTGTTTCAAATATAGGTAGCTGAACATACATTCCTCCAATTTCCCCAACTTCAAGCGCCTCTAAGAAAAGCCACGCTCATGTATACACAAATTTTATAGGTACCAATTTATATAAGAATACAGAGAGAATAGAATGTGTTGATACCACTGACTTATAAAAATGGACTGAGCGTATTGTCATTTTCCTATAGGAAGGAATGGCCCAAGTTTTATAGTTTTCTCTTTCGCCTTATGGCAGAGTCGGACCTACCAACTCAAAATATTGCTTACTGAACGTTTTCTTATGCCATTTGATGTTTTTATGTTGCCTACAGATGCAATCACCGCAGAAAGAATAAGGTAAAGATAGTGCTTACCATTCTCCATCTTTCTTGCCCATACGCAGGATTCAAGTAAGAATAACTTTTGAAAATTAAAGTCGGGATGAGTTTAATTCCTTATAAGCGATTAAAATATCACTTGGGCACTAGAAAATATTTTTTTTTCAATTTAATTCGATTTACGGGTGTAAAATTTCGTCTGATTGGTTGAATTTTCTCATGTTTTTTATGAAGTAAACATTTTAAAGGGTGCTCTAACAGTGATATATAGAAACGAATATTTGTGCCACATGAAATAGAAAATCGCTCAGTTCATTGTTAAAAGTCAGTGGTTGATACCTATAAAATACGTGTACATGAGCGTGGCATTTCTTAGATCTGCTTGAAGTTGGGGAAATTGGAGAAATGTATGTTCAGCTGTTTGATTTTGTTTACATTTAAAACAGCTGAGACACTCCTGAGGTGCTTGCCGTAGTGTCAACTACTAAGAGCATCTTGTTACCCCGCTCTCTATGTTGATTCATACTATACACCTATACGTACTGAGCTTCACTACAGTGGCAACAGATTGTAACACAACCAGAATTTGACTACGCTAAATTTGGCATTTCACATTTCCTGTACTCTCTATATGCTAAGATCTTAGCTTAGGCGCACATGTTGCCGTATACATCAACGTTACGTCACTTTCCGTTGATGATCATTAGCAGCAGTGCAGTGTTTACGCCTAGGCTTACCGCAGTTTATTTACGGTACTTTGACATTTAAACTTAACGAAACTTCCTGACCGACGCTTAAGGCCAAATCATAATCGGCGCAGTATGCAGCAGCTGTGATGCAAAGTTTAATATCATGGGATCATATGGCGGGGATCATATGCTGCGTAGTTTGGAAAATTTAAAATTGTTATGCAAGCTGCAACAGTTCTGCCAACATACTGAGATAAAATATAAAGTTCATATCTTATGTATCTCTCATATTTCCTCCGGATCTATTTTTTTAAACAAAAACGACTAAATAAAAATTATGCACAAAACAAAAACTCGGGATATGTTTCCATAAATAAATGTGTACTATAAAAATGGTTAGCATTACAAATTGCGAATTGGCCAGCAAGCATCATCGCAGCATGCATCATGACGCATGCTGCAACGATGTATGCTGCGCCGGGTGTGATTTGGCCTTTAAGGTTATTTTGGGTACGTCGAATACGGCAATTGCGATTCAGCCTTTCGGCTTCCATATTCTTAACAAACAGATAAAACTGCCTTCAAGGCAGGTAATGGGAGAGTTTGCTTTTCCTGCTTTTATATTTTTGGCACTTGCTTTGTAGTATTGTATAATAATGTTTTTTTTTCTAATTATATAAACTCTCCAGTACTATCTCTGACATTTTTGTCCTAAATCGATATCACATTCCATAAGGGTTGCTATGTTGATATTTAATGTTCTCAATTTTGAAAAGTTGTAAAGCAAAAAAATTAACAAATTATGGAAGTTAATTGTTGAAGATTTGTGCCTTCTATTAATTCGCAGTACCATTCTTGTTCAAGATCAGTTTTTATATTGCACTTTTAATTCATTTAATAATAATTTAATTGTATGGCACATTGCCTGTGTAAGTAATGAGCGATTCTTAGCGCATGTTATGGTAGTCCTTTTGAGTGAGTGCTATTGGACGTAAAGTCCAGTCTGTCAGCCTGAGCCGACCTCCGTGACCATCGTTGGAGTGCAAGGTGGCACGCTAGTTAGCCTATTGTTCGGGGGGGGGGTCCACAAAAACCTGCCGCTTTCACAAAAAAAAAACTTCCTGCCTGATACAAAACCACAAAGCACCACATCCAACCCTGAAGGGACTGTTACACCACTTACCTTTACTTGATGTGAGGATATAGATGGCGTCGCCCCATCCACCCAACGTAACTGGTGGCACTGTGTTAACAGTATCCGTATTGAAGACCTGAAATAGTAGAGCGAGCGACGGCTCTAGGAGAGTGAGGGGGTGAATAAGACCGCTATCGTTCCATTACGTTACAAATTTTATTCATCTCAACAATGGACCATTTTATTACATAGCGTACATATTGATTTAAATATCGAATAATGAAACGAAATGTGTACCTAGCATGTATAGCAATCCAAATGCGGAAGCAATGAGACAAAATGCTGAACAAAATAATGAACAAAATGTGACACAAAAAGTTATTATACTAATAATAATCGATAGCTGAGTTCGTGACCTACAGTAATTTTTTCTAGCTTTCCCTTTTCTTAGGGCTTAAAAATCTGTACTCTGTGTACCAACGCATCCAGACCCTTTTCATCGTCTGAATACCCGTGCCGTAAATTAAATCCACTTAGTGAATTGAAATGCCTAGAATATTTTGATATAGACCCAGCGACATTAGTTAGTTACGCGGAGTACCTACTTGATTATGTGCCATGATATAATATGAGTTTTGTAAGGAAAATATAAAAAGTTATGAAAAGACAAATAAAGTTCAATTACGTTTCGTGTTGCGATCCCAGGCAAAGGCGCCTCCGTGGATGATCCGGTGTGCTACTATTTCAATATACATATATATGAACATAGTAAATAAGCTTAATGAACTAATTAATTTGGACCGAATTGTTTGAGCTAAGGACTTTAATGAATCATTCTGACCGAGTGTTTCCCGAATGAATTCGTTGGAAATGTAAATGATTAGTAAATATAGTTGTTTGATCCGGATCCATAATCATTTAATTATAGCAAAACTATTCTAGTGAAACGACTATATTAATTAACTTGCAACTGAACCGCTCTGACATTCTGGCTTAGTAAAATCTGCCGAATCTGTATCTTCCAGGAATTACTCGTATATCATCAACTGAACATGAATTATGCACGGTTTCGTATAACAAAATTAATCTAATAACTATGGTAGGTATCACGTTTCCAACAAAACCGTTCTGCTAACTATTCTTGTGAAATTTATTCTATTAAGGACTTTAAATATTTATTGAACAAAATCAATATTAGTAACCGATTGTCGACTTAAATTTCCTCACAATATGATGAGGACAGACGTTCCCGTAATTAGCTGTCTGAATGAAAATTTCTTTATTCTTAAGAATATTGACGGATTTTTAGGTATTATTTTCAGGAAAACACCGATCGTTTTGTTTTAAAGATACATTTTTTTTTTAATTCATTTGCTCCGACGTTTCGGGACCAAGTGTGGCCCATCTTCAGGAGCTCTATATAAAAATGCACATAAGTCAACTTTCTTGAAATGGGTACAAAAATTTGACATCCCTTTTTTGTCAGCGCGTATAAATGATTTTCTTAAAAATAATAATAATAAAGAAAGTTGACTTACTCGTATGTACATTTTTATATAGAGCTCCTGAAGAAGGGCCGCACTTGGACCCGAAACGTCGAACAAATGAATTAAAAAAAAAAATCTTTAAAAAAAACGATCGTTTTTTTTCCTGAAAATAATACCTAAAAATCCGTCAACTAAGTAACCCGATCAAAAAACGTAAAAAATCAGCTGAAATTTTATCAGCTGTAAACTCATCTTACGAATATTGTCGGTTTTGGGTCTTGTAGCACAATTTCTTAAGATTACCGAGTGATCCGTATAATTGATGCGGGGCACCTATCTCTGCATTACCTTCTGCCTTATGATGTATTAATTAAAGCTCAGACAAACAGGGTCCTTGTAACTTTCTAGCTCTCTCGTTCGCCCGTCAGGTCTTACTCACACAGCATGGTACAATTGACAGCACAATCGCAGTGTGGCCCAATGTGGGCACTGTTGCTAGCTGTCGGTGGAATTAATGTAGCACACTGCTTCATGCAGCACGCTACGACCATAACACGCACTATACTTACGGAAAATTTTATATTTAACCTTAACGAAAGTTCCTCCCGACGAGTTAAAGTTAATTTGGGTACGTCTGTTTAATTTAAAGGGCGCGTTCGAGACACTTAAGTATCTTCACGGATATTGTGGTGTGGTTCAGCCTATAGAAAGGTCACATAGCAACAGAACCTAACAAAATGTTTAAAAAAAAATTATAAAATGTAAGAACAAAATACGGACATGAGATTTGTAGAGTGGTGTCGGGATATACATACATATATAATTCAACAATACGAAAATCAAAGTTTTCCTCACAACACCACTAAAGTTAAAATATATCCCCAGTGGCAAGTACAGTTGAATCTTTTAAAGTTCAGAGCATGAACTGAACATATACACGAAATCAATAAATCATGGGAAAAACTACATCTGCATGCTTCCTGGAAAAATTAAACTGGCTCAACAGCTTTTTCAACTCTGCTTTCCTAGAAACTGTATTTCCATAAATTTCAAACGTTTTTCAATGTAGGTACGTCGATGTATTGTCGAACAATCCTAGCTTAAAGGCATATCGAGAATGAACACGCTTTTGCAGCAGAGAAGCTAACCTCAGAAATATCTTCTGTTTAGTTTCGAAAGCGTTCAACGGCCCCTCTCATTACCATCATACTTATACCACATGAATTTTCCACGTACTACGATATTATGTAAAATTTATGTACGTATTTGAATGACCTTTACGAAAGTTATTATGTTTCCTGAAATTTTGCCGGTGGCAACCACCTGTTTTTGCTTTCGACAAACAAACCAGATGTTCCACCAAAGTAGACATACTGATACCTGCCATACAGATAATTAGGATTAGGATAGGAGAACATGTCTGAATAAATTTCCAAAATTTTCGCCAACCGAAATCTCCTGTTTGTGTCATCATTTTAACAAGCATAGTAGCAACATTTTGCATCTCGTTTCTATACCGAATATTAATTAAAAATCTTTATAATGTACGTGATTGCTGTGTGTGCCTTAATGTTCTTGTAAGTTTTATTATGGTGGGTGTATGTACGTTTACCACATACATACATATAAGCATATACATATGTGTATTGGCAGTACCTGGAATGTTTAATTTTCCTGAAACTTAAGCAATAAGGTAGAGCTTATTCACACACATTTATTATGTAGGAGGTATTTGCCATTTCTGTTTGTTATTCATCTGGCACTGCTTAGGGTTACAGTGAATTTTGCAGTTCAAATTTGCTTCTTAACAAAACCGAAGTTGAAATGTTTTACTTATAATCAAAGAGAGCAGCAATATATTTGTGGACTTTTTGGGAAAACGTTCAAAAAAGTTGTACGTTATTGCATATTGTTGTTTTTGTTTAGACCATATGAAACTAAACTGAAGGCATCTGAATCGGTGACGAAATTGAGAACATAAGCAAATTTTTGCCTTCCTTATCTTCCAAATCGTGCACTCACAGTTGTTTATTAAGCTTTAGATGTTTAGGAGAATAGTTTTGTATTGGTGATGTCGGATGTGTCAACTGTTACGATCTTTCCTCATCGCAACGCTACCAGCATGCGTCCTGTAATACTACCTCATTAATTAGTTGAAGTTGTTCGTTTTTTTAAAGAATCGATCAGAGTCGCGCAGGCGCAGCGCAGTTGAATATACAGCTTGCTAAGATCACAGACAACATACAACTAGATAAGAAAACCTAGACATAAACCGATAAAACGAGCTAATAGTCCTCTAAAGCAGGCAGGCCATACACGATCCGTTTTGCCGTGGTTTTACGGTAAAATCACGACAAAATGGAAAGTGTGTGGCGAACACCACAGTTTGAGGTTCGAATGTCTACTAAAACCCTACTCACATACAATAAGAATAGACCACTGACTTATAACAATGGACTGAGCGTATTGTTATTTTCCTATAGGAAAGCCTGGCACAAGTTTTATAGTTCTCTCTTTCGCCCTATGGCAGAGTTGGAGCTACCAACACAAAATATTGTATTCTGGAACGTTTGCTTATGCCATTTGATGTTTTTATGTTGGCTACAGATACAATCACCGCAGAAGGAATAAGATAAAGATAGTGTTTACCATGCTCCGTCTCTCTTGCCCATATGCAGGATTCAGTTAAGAATAACTTTTGAAAATTAAAGTCGGAATGAGTTTAATTCCTTATAAGCGATTAAAATATCACTTGGACACAAGAAAATATATTTTTTTAATTTAATTCGATTTTCGGATGTAAAATTTCATCTGATTGGTTGAGTTTTACATGTTTTTTATGTAATCGTTTTAAAGGGTGCTCTAACGGTGATATACAGAAACACAATATTTTTTGTGCCACATGAAATAGCAAATCGCTCAGTCCATTGTTATAAGTCAGTGGAATGGACTGAGCGTTCTTGCTTCAAAAATGGCACAAATATTGAACAGGCTGTTAAAACCCTTTATTTCGTACAATTGTACACCGATTCATAATTTATTATTATTTGTCGATTAGAAACACTGAAGATGTTGAAAAATAGTGTTACATTACATAACAATTATTTAGGAAGTTAAAATTGTTTTAAATAACACAAAAATTAATTTTTAATTTTACTGAAAAATGTGCTCATCTGCAGATTTAATGTCAAACTTTATTGAGCTTTTAAGAGATAGACGTATAAGAGCATTATATTTATCTCAATTTTTATGTCAATTCCAATGCATTCCAATTAATACAGCCGTACTGTTTCCAAAATTGGTTACAGTTCAGTGTACATTTTGATCTTAAAAGATACAAAATGATTTTAGCGAAATTTATGCCATTTTTGACTATAGGAATTAGAGAGAATGGCTCAGTCCATTCTTATTATATGTCAGTGACTAAAACCAGAATTCTGAGCATGACAGAAATCTTTCTCAAAACGTGGATAAAATGAAAGCAAAGCGTTACGTGTGTAGTGATAGCCACTTAGACGTGGTTTTGCTCGTTCCTAATTTTCTCATCAAGGTGAAGAAGTAAGCATGATCGACTTAAGAGCTTTATCTATGGAATTTTTAGAAGATATAATTTATAAAGAAAATCCGTGTTTGTGGTAAGTGAAAAATAAGGAACACTTAAATAGAGCAAAGAAAAATAAAGCGTTGAAAAAACTTATGGAAAAATTAAGAGAAGTAGACTAAACTGCAAATAGAGAGAGTGGCAATTAGACGCTCATGTGGTGTTATTGCTTCCGTCATAACAGTATCTTGACGTTTAATTGAAGTATTGACCTTTAAAACAGGCAAATACGTTCCTTCGCCCATACGCAAATAATTAAACCAATCGTCCGGCTCAAGTTTTAATTCTTCTAAGAGATTTGTATGTGAAAATTGTGAGCGCTTAAAAAACCATCCTTTTGCCCATTTCCTCTTTAGATTCAGTCGCTCTTTCTTTCCCAATACCAACAGCAAACCCAATGCTATTATAACGTATTCCTCCATTTAATTTGATTGTTTATCGTGTCTTTAAAAATTTTTAATTTTGCACTTGTTAGCACTGTCACCTAATTCAAATTTACGCTACAAATGGCAGCAAAACGGTGCATGGTGCTTTTTCTTTAGAAACTCGTAGTTGTCACTATGAGATGACGACAAAACGTAGTGACGTTGCTACGTGTGTAAGACTTTTTTCGACTAAAATGTGGGTTTTAAAAGACGGTGAAACGGATCGTGTATGGCCTGCTTAAAAAGTTAAAGGACCTGGGTTTTTATGTCTAGGTTTTCTTATCTAATTGTATGTTCGAGAAAGGAGAAAGGCAGACATAGCCTCTTGGGCAGGGGGCGAAAAGATGTCTTAGTTGATAAATAAGTTGATAAATGACGGAAATCAGGTATGTATGTTAGTAGTGCTTATATGGTTAGTATGCATGGTCAGCTATAAGATCCAAATGGTGAATCTTGAAGCCTATCCAGACTGAATTAGGTATTTCTTAGCCTTCACATGGTCCCCTCTGACAGCGCCCATAAGGGTTGTATTACCTGTATAGGCCAAGTACAATTCTTTTAGACGTTGCTAATAAGATCTAGGCCCGAACGGAGTTACCAGTACCGTTTAAAAAAAGGATATCTTGCATGAAAGATTGAAACTGGGAGTATTCATGGTCCGGTGATCATGCTTTACGAAAGCTATACCAAATGGGCGGCCCGACATTGGCTAACTTGGTACTACGGGGTTAGAGGAGCCCTGAATAACAAGGATTTATCCACCTCAACTTGGGATGGCCCCTTTATGGGAGCATCGTAGTGGCTGTGGTGAAGGGTGACCCTAGATCGGCAGAGATTGGATAGGTCTCGTTTCTACCAGTAAGTTGATGTCATGTCATGCTCTTTTGGCATACTGGTACTCGTTGTTACGCACATGAGGACGTTGATTGTCGATAACAATTCGAGCATAAAGAATGCCGTGAGATTAAGCCATGATTAACAGGTGCTCACGTAAAACCATAAGGAATTTTTGTATGTTGTCTTTTCCACTGCTTCTTTTGTGTTATTATTTAGATCAGCAAACTTTGAATTACGTAGAAAGAACTGAAAATGACACTTCACATTACAAATTCAAAATATTATTATATTATTTATTTAGAATTTAAGAATTTGACTAATTTGTCGTACTTTTAGGCGTATAATCCGACTTTTATTTATTGCAAATTCATTTTAGTTTATTTTGTGGTTAGTAAAGAGAATAAATCGAAATGAATATGGTGAATATAAAAGTACGACAAATTTGTGATGAAATGTAAAAATATGTTACAAAAATATGCGCCTAAACTACGACAAAAGACTTCCACAAGAGCTTTGGGACTTGTCGATGTCGCTAGTTTTATACCCCTTTGAATGCTGGCAAGTCTTCTATGTTCTGCAACTTCCAAATATGCGCAGAAGTTTTATGTAGACTCAAACTTTCTGATCCTCAATTCCAGTAGCAGCCACATATTTTTACAGTGTAATAGAAGGAGGTGCTCCTCCGACTTTTCAGGGGAGCCAACATTTTATGAACCTAGTCTAAAGATGATTGGCACTGCTATTTCAGAATAAATACTTGACAACTTACTCACCGCTGCCAGCCCTAGAGCTAAAAGCTTTTGCAGAATAATAAATAAACTTGACAAATAATAAAACTCCGCGATTGCTTTTCTGCTTGTTTTATTTATTTTTGCTAACCAAGATTCGCTTTCTTTTATAAAACTTAACAAATTTTCGCACGCGCTTGCCTTTTCTTTTTAAGCAACGGAAGAACCGAGCCCGTTTTTTTCTCTCCGTTTCTGTTTTTTCGTTAAAAAGGAGAAAGTGGCTTTCCAGGGGTTCACTCGTTACGCATCAGGATGTTGAGAAGTCATATTCTAATTCCCGATTTTTAACTTTTTAACATCTGTGGAAGCTGCACTGAAGAAGACGACAGGATCACCTTAATTTCCAGGTATGTTCACTGGTGACGGTTTCTGTGGGATATTTGTTGTTGTTGTCTTTTGTGCAGCTTTTTGGATTACTTTTGCTTATTTCGACTAACCATTTGAGGGGATCTGTCACAATAGTATTAGCGATCTTCGGGAATATCAGTTGCAATCCCGTGGAGTTGATATCGGATCGTTCAGCTATACTAGGTGCTGTAGATTCAGTTACTCCAACTTATTAAGTTAGCTGGTTCCGTTTGGCTAACTGTTGATAGCCTCAAGCACTGGAAAATATTTTTAAAAATAGATAAATATAACACTCATATAGGATGGGTACTCTCAGGAGTAAAGATTCAATGTAGGTTGTCCCAATGAAAACCTGACTACATGGTTTGTCTTTCGCGGAATCACGGCAAGACTAAGTAAGGGTAGCACTATATTCTAGTTGAGCTCACATGAGGTCGTCCCACTCATGGAGGTCAGGATGTCTCACTTATGGATATCAGGTTGTGCCAATGACAGTCTGCCGATAGCCTTGCTCAGAATGGAGTTACTGCAACCAGATCGACTTAGCATCAACCGTATTGAATGCCTGGAATTCCACCTGTAGGTAACTAAGATTACTTGGGGACACCTCTGCAACAATTTCTTCTTTGAAGACTCTTTGGTAGGGTCATTAAAATTTGACTTAAGTTTATTTGTGTGGTTGTTTCTCGACGTAACATTGACATACTAATGAAAAATATTATTCTAAATTAATTTATAATCTTTCAAAGGTTTACCTAGCCAAGGCCTTTATACGTACAGCATACAGTATTCCTAGACTAAAATTGTGGTTATAAAGTTGCTAAGTTTATAGCGTAATTGTTTGGGAGCTCGGAAATGTTCGACCCGGCACGGGCATGTCGCACAAAAATGTGATAGAAATGCGGTTGGGAAATTTGCTACCATTTCGGATTATGGGTTTTATACTTTGGAGTCTTATAACTCTCAAGCCACACATTTTACAATAAAAATAATTAGACTTCTATTTAGGTACATTGGTGATCTTTTCACGCATATAGAAATTTCATAGGCGATAAAAAAAAGTTGAGTTTCGTGAAATTTTATAATCATCTACATGAATTTGCATTTCCGGATAACATTGATGTCTGCAACTGGATTAGAACACGACCAGGATAGTACCTAAGAAGTGACTTAAGTTCTGAAGTATTTTAATAAGTTCTTGGGTGTTTTATAAATGAAACGTCAAGAGATTACAGCCGGTGTGCGCAGTGTGGAGGAAAACACAACAATAGCGGTGTGTCCCCTTGGAATGTGTAAAGTACTCGCAAGTACTTTTACCTACTCGCAACTACTCATGCTCTTGTCCGCTAGTAGATGAGCTGAGTAGTTTCGCAAGAATTTTCCGATAGGTGGATTTGGATGCTAAGTGGTTATTGCAATGTCAGATAGATGAAATTTGAGAGAAAATCTTGATAAAGAAACTAAAAAAATTTATTTAACTCATCGAGAACAGGAGAATTATTCAAATTTATATGTTATCGTTATGAAAATAAATACGATAATAACTTTTAATATAATAAATATCGAACAGAGACGAATTTTTATCCTTAAATTAGGTGGTAGGTACTGCTCGAGGAAAGTAGCTCGGATATAGGATTACTTTTTCATCATTTTATTTTTAGTTGCCTTTAATGAAATTAATTTGAATAATATAGTCAATAATCCTAGCCTATTTTCATAAGAAACTTGATATAACAGAAACATAACAGAAATGTCTGAAATTGGAGGTTATGTTTTACTCTTGACAACACAAGCTTGCCTTCCATTCGGAAATTGTTCGCGAATACTTTACACAGCCCAATGGAACACAGCTAATATTACACCATGTTCCCTTGCAAAATTCGTCAGTGCAAGACCTTTTACATACTTTACATTTCCGTCTAAATCCCATGGATGTGGATACAGCCGTTTTCGTAACATTCAGCCCAGGATCTTCTAGGATTAGTTCTTTCAAGTAACATGGAAAATTTTTTTACGGCTACCATGTGGAAAGCCATGCCGCGAGCTATCGAAGTGGACTCATGTTTCCTGTAGGATAAGTCTGGATGTAGTTTGAAAAAACCATGAAGCCATCCTTCGTGCGTCATACATATCTCCTCAAGTAATTGTTCTTTTATTTGGTTCGCTGTAGCTAACCGATAGACAAATACTTTGTTGGCTAAATTTTGATCAAACAATCGTTACTCATTTCTTTGTTATAAGCTACAAATTCTTCCTCTTGATCACGATTAAATACTGTTGTAAAATTAACCATTCCTTTTTGTTCCGCTACTCTCCATCAATTCTTCTGACCTCACCTGCCGAGTCATCTTCTTTTTGTAGTTGCGCACCTTCTGACTTGGGTAAGATTTTGTTCAATATTATTACACATGAAAGTTAGCAAAGTTAACAATGCTAAAGTTAACAAAGCTAAAGTAAACAAAAATCCAAAGGAGCAAAGTGAGGTACCTCAAATTACTCACCAAAATGGAACCCTTTATGGCCTTTGCACTATACCCAATTTTCCTTTTTGATTTGTGTTTGAAAAAAATATTGTTTAGAAAACTTATGTTGAATCTCAATATTCAATTAACACTGCAGAATACTAATTACAATTACGTTGCCTTACATACAGTAATTACCGCAGTTTCAAGGTAATTGTAGAAGAAATCTAGCCTACGGTTGAAGAAAATTACCTCGTAGGACACGTACGGTAATTTTAGAATAAAATATTTACAGCAAAGAAAATTTCATTCCATTCAAGAAGGTTAAGAGATTTAGTGAAAAATAAATCATCTAATGGTTTATAGAGAATTAGAATTAGAATTAGTTTTTAATACTGAACTCTAGAGGGGATATGTTACAATATAAAAATTGTTTTTACGGCCTAGTGTTGGTTAAGGTTTTTTACAAAAATCTTGGAATGATTCAGGAATTTTCTAGAAATTGAAATTATGTTTATAAAAGACCTGGAGCAACTGGCTCAACAATCTATCATGGTTATCTTGTAACGTAAGACATGAATGTATTTTTAAACAATAAAAGATTCTGCTAAGAATTTTGTCGCTAAATTCGATTGAAAAGTTATTTTGAAAATTAGTGTTAAATGTGAGTTATTTGTCTAAATTTTAAAAAGATTGTAATAAAATTTAGCATTTTAGTAGACGAAGTAACTGATATGACCAGTGAGAAGAAAATTTATGTAGCTGTGCGGTATTTTCACGGATTTCAGAGTTATTAAAACTAGTTTTAACTGTTGTTTAAACAGATCAATTGGCTCCAAGTACCGCTTTTAAATGCTATTTTAAATGCTTTTGTGTTAAAAAGTAACGAAAGAAAATATAATCTGTTTTGGAAGTGACGATTGCTATTTAATGAAAAGCCGTCGAATTCAAAATTCAGTGCGTTAAATTGTACAGAATAAGTTATACAGACACTAAAAACCGATTTGATTTTGATGACCCTCTTTTAAAAAGCATTGATATCATTAATCGAGAAAGGTTGACTTATTTTCTAATTAGGAACACGTATCTACTAACTTACTAACAGTATTTAGCTTCTGAAAGGATAAAGTTCAGTGGATGCGT
Source organism: Dioctria linearis (assembly GCA_963930735.1). Taxonomy (NCBI): domain Eukaryota; kingdom Metazoa; phylum Arthropoda; class Insecta; order Diptera; family Asilidae; genus Dioctria; species Dioctria linearis. Next base: position 52,325,880 of record OZ005741.1, on the reverse strand, counting down.
TGATTTTTAGCCAACTAATCTCATACACAAGAAAATTAAGACTAATATTTACAGTGAATGCGAAGATTTAGAAGAAGTACTTTAAATAAACGAACAAAGTAATTAGAATGTCCAAAAGCAAGTTTTCTCCCAACATAGAGTAAAAAAAATGCATAAAAATGTACTTAAAGAACTTCATAATTAGATATCATGTATATTTCTACGTCTGCATTCACTAAGGGTTCATTCATAATTTATTCAAAATAAAAAAATAAATGTATATGATATTTTATTATTCCTATACGGTAAAAAAGTTCGAATCAAGGTAATAGAGTCTCCAAATAATTTCTGGCGACGCTGGCTGACTATATTTATTGTTATAGGATTAGGTGACTAAGGATTTTCAATAAAGAACATTTTGAGTTTGAATTTGACTAATCACAAAAAACAGTTTTCTGCATTTGCTATAAGGCCATTGGCACAAATATTCCGACTATGCTCTTTTAATATAGAAGAACGAAAGGAATCAATACAGGTATAACTGCTATAGTTTAAGTTTTTTTCAATTCAAATTTTCTTAAGGGGAGGTTACCATCGAGAGCCATGAAAAATGCATGAACTTTGGAAATTTTTTTTACATAAAATAAATGCTTTTGGAAATGGATTTTAACGTATTTTATTCTTCCATCAATGGAGAGTAAATTCTAATTTTATTTATAAAAAAAAAATCCAAAATGGCGCCTCCAGCACCCATCAAACAAAACCGTGCGCGACGTGTTTTGGTCTGCGCGGGGCGTTCCATAGCTCTGCCAATTCATTCGAAACAAATAAGGTTGAAAATAATTGAACTTGATAAAATTTGGGGGGCCTTGCCGGTTTCAAAAAACTTCTTACTCCACCTATTCCAGCACCATACAGTACCCCTTCTTGTTCCTTCAAGAACTGATTATGCTGAATCTGAAGCTTAACAGTTTCCGGAAATTTATGAGGGTACCTCAGGTAGCGAGAAAAGGTCTCCCAAACAAGTACGCTCCGATCGCCTCAGCTACCTGTTTTCTAGCCGGCGGACGGTTCCGCTCTCAACAGGCTGTGAATTCTAAAATACTTTAGATATGAAAATATCGTTTTACCCACGTGTTCTAAACACTTTAAGGATGATAATTATGTATAAAAAAAAACGAATTTTTCATCGTCACGAACGGTAACTTCCCCTTAATAAGCTTCTTATAGGCTTTTACATAATCAAAAAATTCTGTTTATTAAAAAAAAAAATTACAAAATTTTTGCGACATTAATTTCTAATGACAAAATTATTCGCACAGGGTGAACGCATTGAATAAATTACTAATAAGGAAACGGCATATCGGGTGAAAACTAGAGCGGAAAATTGGGTCCGGATTTTCTAATATCCGGATATCCGGATACCCGAATATGCAAACTATCCGATTCCTGAAATCCGGATCCGGATCCGACCTATCCGAACCCGGATTCGAGCGATACGAATTCAGATCCCAGCTATCTGAATGCGGATCCGAACTATCCGGATCCAAACTAAACAAATGAGGTCAAAATTTCATTCAAATTGCATTGCTTCATTGGGAAAATATAAATTTTCATTTCCCAATAAAACAATGCGATTTGGAGGAAAGTTTGAACCTGTTTTACTTAGTCTGATAGTTCGAATCTAGATCCGGATAGTTCGGATCCGGATCCGTTTGGTATAGTATAGGATACTATGATCCGGATTATATGGTTACCCGGATTTGAGGAATCGGATATGAATTATTCCGAATAATCCGGATAGAAAATTATCCGGATAGTTTCGGCTCTGGTGAAAACATAACCCACTCGGCGAAATGTATTAGTGTGCTGTGTTTGTATTTATTTCATCATGGCAGTATGAAATCGTGACATTTTGAAGGGGGAAAGTTTTATTAATCGAAATTGCTATGTAAAATAAACAAATATGGCAGTATGAAATCGTGACATTTTGAAGGGGGAAAGTTTTATTAATCGAAATTGCTATGTAAAATAACCAAATATTTAGCGCCGCCTTATTTTCAGATAATATTTCTTAGCGTTACCTTTGTATGGCAAAGATAATTTAATGTCCATGTGACAATTCAATTGTAACCAAACAAACCAGCATTGGAAAATGTTAAATTTTTTGCCATGGCTGATTGTTTTTATAAATATTTCACTTTTATTTTACTGAAAACAATAGAATTTATTATTAAAATTATAAAACTTGCTTGAAAAATCCTTTCCTTCGACACAAACTCTGGTTGTTTCTGCAAAACAGCACAGCGCCCTTCAACACCATAATTAAAGACCTCGGAGTCTCGATTATATAAAATCTCGTTCACAAAACAATATTTCTCTATTTTATCACACACTGCTATTAAGTAAAAATCACTTTTAATTAGTTATTTATTAGAAAATCGCTAAATCAAATCCGAACTTCTTTTCATAATATCTGAAATGTCACAAATCAAGCAAAAATTTCTAATAATGCGCAGCCCTCTTGGAATGAGCGACTCTAGGCTCAACTACAATTTACGTATACGTAAGTAATGTTATTTACGTTAAGCGAACGACGCGCACTTTAATCTCGTTAAGTTTAAATGCCAAATTGCAGTCAGTTCAGGTGCAATGTAAAAAATAAAATGGAATAAAAATGGTATTGTGAATTAATAGAAAGCATAAATCTTCGATTAAATCAACTTCCATTTGTTATTTTTTTTACCACTTTTTAAAAATTGAAAACGTAGGTACCTGACGATGACTAGTTTATGAAAGTTCTTATGCCACAAGTTAGAATCCTGGTAAATGAAATCATCTCACATAGGTACGTTGTGACTATTTTACTTTATAGCATGTGTTATGAAGCAAGAGCATGGTGCATGGTTCTCACGAATTACAAGTCTCGGGTTTCATGTGCACATTTTAAAAGATACCCGTGCCACATAAATTTTACTAATTCAGTACCGAATAAACAAAAATCATAATTTATCGCTCTATGTTGCACACAAATCGCTGAGTCAAGTGTTCACTCATGTTACCAAAGTGTACACAATTCATTTCATAAATGCGAACCATATGAGCTCTAATTTCGAAGTTGCAAGAAAGCATTATCGCTGAGTCAGGTACTAATGTGTGTGAAAGAACCATACTCCATGCTCTGAAACTGATAACCGGCGAGTTGACTTCGGGTTGCCGCCGCGTAGAGTTTACAAGTTACTTTTGTATTACTATTAATTCTTATTTTTCTTAAAAATAAAGTGATTGAATAAAATAGTTTGTGTTGTAAAAGAAGAGTTACATTTCAATTCAGTTTCCTAAATTTCCACCTGTCCCGGAGTTAATCCCTTTTACCTACGTGTAGGTAATCGTAACACATGGAAACTAATTTAAATGTAGTAAAAAAGAGAAAAACACAAAAAGATTAATTATGTATTAATTAAATATTTTACTGCTACAAAATCATTATTATGTTAATACATTTATGGCATAAAAAAACTATTTTTGTTTCTGTTTACATTTTCACTTGAACTTGAAAGAACATCTTTTTACCTTATATAACTTAATTATGGTAAAAGCTTTATAAAAAATATTCAAAAGTTTCATTTTATACACAATTTGTTGTCAAATTTATTAAGATATCAAAGATTTTCTTAATTTCCTATATATTTTTCTATATATAGAGTACATTTTAAAAACAGAGTGACGTCACAGCGCATCAGCTGCAATATGTCAAAAATTGAGAGAGAATACCTTGACAGCATTTCACTTGTTTTTACATGCCTATATTTTTTTTATTTTTCACTCAATCAATCTGCGATGTTCAACAAAAGTGTTCCTTTTTCCCAGACCTTTCTTAAGATGTGCTTGGATTGACCGAATTCTTCCTTAAACGGAAGTTATGGCCAAAAGTCAAAAGAGTAGCCTACCCTGACGACATTCCCCTATGTATAATTGTTCTGTCTACTACAATCAGAAATTACAATTAATTATTTATTTAATATTTTATAATAATTACAATTATATCCTCTTCATTTTTTTGCTATTTACGACTTAAACGACTTAAATTACAGCTGCATCACAACAAAAGCATCACCGACTGCCATAATTATGCTTATGTGGGTGCCTGGACATGAGGGCCATAAAGACAATGAAATTGCAGATGGCCTAACCAAAAGAGGAGCAGAAACTCCCTTTGTCGCAGAGCCATTTTGTGGCGATTCAAAGTGTTTCCTTAGAGCTACCCTAAATAGCTGAAAGAACAAATAAGAATCCCTATATTGGGGAAGGCTATACAAGGACTTCGTCTGGCAAAATAGTTATTGACATCGCTGGGACAAAAACAAAGGAACTCCTACTCCTTAGGAGAACGGAGCTCAAAATGATCCCAAAGCTCTTCTCAAGCCATTGCCCATTGAGGTAACACCTATACAAGATGGGCCTGACTGAGATTTCATCCCGCTGCTTCTGCACCTGCTCTGCAAAAGCGAAGAATTGGCCAGGCGGAGATTACTCCAACTCGAACGTGCTTTTCCTCCACCAAACTACGTGTGGAACCTAAGTCTCAGAATGGTATTAGACTTTGCTAACAGTTTAAACCTTGGAAGGGAGTGAATCGAACGGGAACTCACAATAGATCTTTCCGGTCGCAGTGAGAGCGAGGCCAACGTCTGCACACCCCTCCACAAATGTAAATCTGCAAAAGTAAACTTTTGATTCAGTGGCTCATGATGATACAGATGCGGCATCATCAGCGCAAGGATGCCTTTTTTTAATTATCCATTGTTTCATATTTGCTGCTCTTACAGTCTCTAAAATGGTTAAGCTATGCCTTAATTTAAATAGCCTAACTATTGGGCCTTATTATTATTCTCAAAATCCTGTCCAGCTTACTTTCCTGAACTTTTCATAATAATCGGCAGACATCTAGCATAGAGTTAAAAGTTGTCCGTGTCACTTAATTTCATTAAATCATGACACGCTAAATATTCCTTCAGTTTATTAACTAAAAAGGACCAAAGTGTCTATCTATAGCTATACGGCGAGAATTACATTTACCAACCGCGATATAAAACTTTTCCGAAAAAGCTTTATTTATTTGCAAACAATCTCGGAAACTTTAGAAACCATTCGGTCAGTGGGAGGTATAAAATGAAAACCAGTAATGAAAGTGCATAGAGAGAGCTGTAGACAGGCAGGCAAGTACGAAAGTTCTATTGTTCCCTCACTACTAATCCATCTAGTATGTATAACTATGAATTTCTGTAGAATTGGATCGAAACTATAAACTAGGATAGAGATGGTCCAGCCTCTCGCCCTCCCCATCCAAATATAGGTATTATTAAATTTAAAAGTTTCACCTCATATTGAATCAACGAAGAGAACTGCAAAACTGGGAAAGTAGTTTTAACTTGTCAAACTCTTTCATGTCCGTCGGGGGAATAAGTTTCGTTGTACATTTGGATTTTTCGATACAATGCAACAACACTTCCGAATGGGTGAACTGTGATGATGCCAATACCAATGCCGATGGTAATGATTCCTCTGGGTATTAAAAGTTGGAGAGGAAATTTCGCTCAAAAAAGTTCTAAATGCGCTAATTTTTGGGGATTTATCCAATTTATACGAGGGCAGAATTATTGACGGGATAATGGAAGAGATTATTGGATGACACTGAAAGGAGGCTGAACTCTAATTGATGATTTTGAGAAGTTCTGAAAAGTTTTTGACGATTCTTATGTCCTCTTTATTCGTTAATTGAAAATGTTGGGGTTACATATCCATCTAAACTGTCAAATAAGATTTTTAGCGACTAACTGTAAAATGGAAAATTGAGCATCTGAAATGTTTCTTCAAGATTCCGTTTGTGTAATTTAAAATTTGTTGCTATAAATTTCTATTTTTGGTACTGATGTATCTGATGACATGTAAAATATAGACTAAAGCCCCCCATTCACTTACAGATTATCTACAGATCCGAACTGTAGATATATTTGAATTCCGCCACCCATTACCAGTTCAAATCGTACGATTTGATCTACAGTCTAGGTAATCTGCGTGTGTATGTTGAAAATGTGTACGATTTGATTGTCAACCAGATCGGCAGTTCATGAACTGCAGACTGTAGATCTGTAGATAAATACACCACACACATGCAGTTCATCGTCAGATAACAGGACTGCAGATTTGTAAACTGCATACAAAGTGTACAATTTCAGCGTCAATCATTATTTTCTGATCAGTTTGATATTTTCGTCAGATAATTGTAGTTTCTCATCATTCCCAACATAGATAGAAGTACAATATTCAATGAATTCTGAAGTATACAGGAAACATGGAAAGTAAAATATGATTCATATTCGGACAGAAAAAAAAAGAAAAATATTATCAGGAATAAATAGAACGTTATAAAGCTACTATTGATTCTGAGAGGAAAAAAATTAATAACCTCATATGTGAGATGCTTTGTGAAGCAACAAATCTTTCACCCAGAATCGTTTTTTAGTCTTCACTTTACTTCTGATAAAAAAATTATTAATGAGCAGAAATGTTCTTCTTTGACAAAATCATTTTAAAAATTCAAACGAATTGCATGAGAATCGTGAACAGACTAATTACGATATGGACTGAAGACCAAACTGTAGGTGTGTGGTTAATCGTCAGTTTATCTTAAGTTTTCTATCTGTCAAATTTCAAACTTACGATCTGATCTGATACTAGTGGATGGACGAAAACAGATTTGGACTGACAGATGCCATCTACAGTCTGAATCTGCATATTATCTGTAAGTGAACCTTTAGCGCTAGAAGATGACAGTTTTGTATAAGGAAAAATTTCACTCCACTTGTAGAATTATTGAAATTTCCCATCACTTGTAAAAAACAAGGAAAAAGGCTCGGATTGATTGATACCCTAACTAGATGAATGCTCGCATGTAACTTCGTTTAGTCACCTCTCTATGCAGGTTTGATTGTTGAAATGGTTTTTCGCATCTATTTCTAGACTGGGTTGGTCCGACAGTAAGTGATTATAACCAATTTCATGAAAAGAATTTGCTTTTCGCGTCTATCAATTGCATCCATATCCGGAACTGAAATAAGTCTACAAAACTCTGGCCCGGATCTATGGGGGGGGGGGGCACTCGGGGGCACTTGCCCCGGGCGCTAGTTTTAAGGGGGCGGCAATACGACAGACTTCTGAACCCATAACTAAACGAGAAAAAATCTAATTACAAGAATGGAAAAATTTTTCAGACCATACTTAACACTTCAGTCTTCTTTCCGGAACCTAAAAGCTCCCTTGCTGATATCATACTTTCAATTGTGCTTATACTTATACAGTCAAGCAGTTTACCGTCTATTAAATATAAGTGTGTAAGCCTCTGTAAGCTAATTAAACTAAAAATTCCGTTAAATTCTCAAATTTTACCTATGTATCATATGAAATGAATTCAAAAATTGTACAAAAGTGGCTGACAACCCTATGTTCCACATCATCATCATATAAGACAGTAGGCACAAGCACAGAGTTTCCAGAAAATATTTTTATGCCAGCTAAATTTAGGCATCTCTTCAACCTGAACGGCACTTTGCCAGAATTCGTACCCAGAATTTTTTTGAAACCATCTCAAATTTTAGTAGTTTAAGACGAGAAGATACATATTGAAAAGCGGTAAAAATAAAAACTGAGCTCTAACATAATTTAAGTTTTTAATTTGTTATCCTTGTGTTAATAATACCGCAGACAGGCTAGCAATTTCAGTATTGCATTTTGCGTCCAAACAGAAAGTCTGTCTCTGTATACTGAAAAACAGCTCGGTATACGGTCGGTGTACACTCAGTATGTAGTACATTGGAACTGTAATAAAATTTGCCCCAAATAAAGATTTTTAAAAGGGGCGGTAAATAACGTCTTTGCCCCCCTTCAAAACTTTCCTAGATCCGGCACTGACAGAACTACACGGAACACCTTTAAGTCGGTTATTCAGAGAGAAATATTTCTTTTTGACTAACGATCGCCAATTTGGCTTCCGAGCTCGACGCTCATCTGGACACTTGCTGACTTTTCTTACGAAACGTTGGAACCGTAGTCTTCACAATTTTGGTGAGTGCAAAATCGTTGCCCTGAATATTTCAAAGGCCTTTGATAGAGTCTGGCATTCAGCCCTTTTAGCCAAACTTAAAGCACTCGGTCTCGCCCTTCCTCTTCCATTATCGATTGAAAAATATTTATCTAGTCGCCAAATATGGGTTGTTTAGATGGCGTTACATATGAACCTCAACATATAAATACCGGTGTGCCCCAGGGCTCCGTTATTTCTCCGTCTCTGTTTTTAATTTTCATTAATAATTTGGTTTCCCTTACTTTCAATCCCATACATAGTTTCCCTGATGATAACACCCTTGATTTCGCTTAATTCTTTGACACTCTTGCCGACTCCAGGAGGAATGCATGTGTTAAACTATATTACATGATTAGATCATTGAAGAACGATCTTGATATTATCTTCGCTTGGGGCAAATCGAATCGCATCGAACTCAATGCATCTAAGACGCAAAGCTGTTTCATATCTTTAAAACATCACCATTTAACCAGTCTCATTTCATTTGATGGAGCGTTATTTTCAGATTCACCGTCACTAAGCATTCTTGGCATTAACATTTCCAGTAAATTAAGCTGGACAGACTACATCATCTCTGTTGCCAAAGAAGCATGGAAATGTCTTGGATTTCTGAAAAGATGTAAGAAATATTTCATCCCATCGAATTTTGGGTTCCTCTACAAGTCCTACGTCAGACCTAGAATGGAATACAATTCCCATATCTAGGCCGGGGCGGCCACCTTCATTGGATATTGTCATATCGACTCACTCAAGCACGGCCGCAATGTTGGATGCCTTTCGCATGGTAGTCTAATTCCTTGTAGACTGATTTCTGCACGAAATACTCGCGCTGCAAGTCGCGCACAACTTTTTACCCTTCAAATTACTTTCGGCCGTACAGTAAAATTCCGTGATGCTTTTTTATCCCGAAGTGTGCGAATGTGAAACAGTCTACCATCTTCTGGCTTTCAAAAATTTAAGGGTGACATACATCGGCGCTTCCGCCACTCTCCTCATATCCCCTAATCCTTTCCTTATGTCCTTCCTACCATGCTGTGCCTTGCATCATAGGGTATCCCCTGAACTTGGCTTAATAATATAAAAAAATAAATAGGATGTTATGTTCTGAAGAACATTCTAGTACAATAAAAATGGAAATGCCAGGAAGGGGTTGCCCGATTTCTTTGAGATCTCTACTTCGACGCGTTATAAAGGCAGTGTCTCCCGAAATTTTTTGTATGGCAACCCTACAATTATTTAAAAAAAATCGAATGCAAAATGCAGCTTTCTAAATGTGTGTTCTTGAGTTATCGTGAGGAGAGACAGACGGACGACGGACGGACAGGCAGAAACCAATGTAACTCTTAATATTATGCGTGGGTGTCCATTCCATTTTCCTGTACCAGCAATATTTGAATGTTACAAATGGAATGACAAAATTATTATGTAAAAATATGATATTTCATCTAGGGTATAAAAATTTGCCAACGTGGAACCAACGTATTGTGATTGGCATTAAGTAGGGTAAACTGGGTACAGTTGTAACGGAGGTCAGTTGTAACATCACAGATAACTCGATAGCTGCTGACGATTGTATGATTCGTTTTTTTTTTATATTATTAAGCCAAGCTCAGGGGATACATTGCGATGCAAAGCACAGCATGGCAGAAGATGATTTTTTCGAGAATGCAAAAAAATCCGTTTTTTTTTATCTACCCTTTCTAAGGCAATACAAATTTCAACTGGATTTGCCTTCATCCCGGTATATACCAAGTAAACGTATTTCAAATACCCGATTCCTTAGGTACACGTGTACACACTAAAAACGAGGTTTACTAGTGAAAACACATTAAAAATAGTCTTTAAAAATGTTTATCTCAAATATCTTTTCGTTACGATTACAATACAATATTTAAAATTTTCTAATACATAAATTAAATACAAAGGATTGGGAGTTTGCGTCCATAATACAAACAAACCATTTTTTTATGTAAACTAAACAAAAGAAAAAACATCAATCTAAACAGTGGAATGGATACGTTTCAATGTCTCCTACTACTCCTAGTTTACCAACATAATATTGATCTAAAAGTAGCTGGCAGATAAACTACAAATAATCACAAATCTTTCATGTATCCCATTCGACTTGCATGTCTTACTACGTCGGCAATACGTTTATCTGCATCTTCTCCTCCAGCTTCCACAGACAATTTCCAAAATGCATCACCATGCATATCGGTCGCAAATAAATGTGATAACTGGCTGCATTCATCGTCGCTGCACGTCTTCCAGGGTAGAAAGTGCATGCACACCATGGCTCCGTAAAATGCAAATTTGGAAAAGTGTTCGAGGAATTTTTCGAAACTATAAAAGAGAAAAACGAAAAAACAACAAGTCAATTCAAAATAATATACCTAGAAACAAAGAGGAAAAACAAAAAGAAAACAGGAAGAAATTTCTTTCAGCCATCCATGCATTAACATGCAACACATCTGTGTGACAATTTTGACAAGAAACTATTTTTACTTACCTATAGGGACTTAAGGATTCATGGCTGACATCAACTGCTAGGATCTTAGATAGTGAGTCAAGAAGTGTTTCATGGTAGAATTTCAAAAGTTCCATCCAGAATTCCTCTCTTATAGTTGGATCCATGTTCATGTACATGAAGAAAGACAGATCAATCGCTGGTGTCCCGTAGCGTAGTTCCTGTGTTTTAATTTGAATGAGATAAAAATTTAGATAAATGGAGCGAATATATCTTTTGGCATCAGTCCAGCTATTATAAAGACTGATTGGATAGGATTAAAAAATTCTAACTGGCAAGAGTGGTATCAGTTGCAATTTTTTTCCCACCGTTTTCTCTTTTTTTGTTTTGTTTGTTTTTGCGTCATAGCTCCAAATCTTTCTGCATTTGAAATTTTTTGTCATTCGAATTCTCTGCGGAGAATAATAAATTTTCCAATGGACACAATCAAAGAGTGGACAGATAAATTTCAACCAGGTAGTTTTAGATGTATTATAAATGTACTCATCCTCCTTTCAATTAGAAAACAATGAAATCATCTATGCATTGTATACCATATGTAGTGCATATGTTTGGGCCAAGTGCGTTTTAATGAAATTGTATAACGTAATCATAGTGAACAAATGTGTTAGTATAAAAGATTGCCTGTACAACATTTTATGAATATATTGATAAGTATCCCTCCCTGTACCCGAAATTATACCTTCAAAAATAGGAGAGGAATATAATATTGAAAATGATAAAGACTTTATCACCTGCGCGGAGCATCCTGGGTGAATAGAAAAATTTTCATATTCTGAAAATCTCCTGTTTTTCAATCGGCGAGAGAGAAATAACGTTGGAAATGAAAATTCTGATTGGACAAAACCTTCGAAAACTTTATTTTTCACATTTTTATTTACTTAATCATCACAACCTGTTGAGAACTTATAAAGTATAAATCCAAAAAAAAAACGTTAATCAATAAACTGATTACGCAGCAGCTTCTTAACTTTAGATTTATTTAATTTGAAGTCTACGTAATCAAAGTTGTCATTAAATGCTCTGCACAGGGCTGTGATACGTTCAAAACGGCCATAATTGGTACGATGATGATTCTGACAAAAAAAAAAAGATCCAACTCTGAAAAAAAGGCTTGGTGAATCAATAAATTTTACCTTTCAACACATCAAACCCAAACCAAACCTGAGCAATATCCCAACGCCTAGGGATATACGACTCAACCTTTGGTGATATGGCGGAAGATGAATAGGATCTAGATCGACCCAAGGTAGGGCAAAAGCGAAAAACCAAAAACTTTCGCTGAACCGATTCTAAACGTGCGATATGATATGGGTTCCAGATCGAGCTATCGATGAATTCCCGAGACCATCGCTTAACGAACTCAGTAAACAATTAGCCCTATCAATAAGTTGATCAAGATGAGACCTAAAGTTTATTTCATGATCAACGAATAACTCCCAAACTATTGTGTTTTGTTTGTGAAACTCTTGGTATAAAAACTCTAGCAATGTAATAAGAAAATATGGTCCGTAGAGTCTACTATAGCTTAAAATTTTACAATTCTCTATATTAATATATAGATTATTATTATTATTATTACACCACGTGTTTGTCACGTTTTGTACAAGTGATATCATCTCTGAGATCAGAGCAGTCAGAGATTTGATAAACGAAAGATTTTAAAACGTCGTCCGCAAAAATTGGCATTGCTGAGTTAGAAATAACAGAGCTAAGGTCATTTATGTATAAAATGAGCAAAAAAATACCAAAGTGACTACACTGGGGAACTCCAGAGGTAGCATAAATGTTATCAGAAATTGCTTCCCTATAATGTGACATTTTAAGGTCTGCCAAATAAACAGGACTGCAGCCAATGTAGAAATACAGAAGGGGAACCCATCAAGTGAAGTTTAAACAACAAAAGCCTATGAGAGACCTTGTCAAAGTCCTTACTAAAATCAATAACACAGTCCAATTGCTTCCCCTTTTCCAATTTTGAAACGCAAAAAGATATGAATTCCACCAAGTTAGTTTCCTTCAACGAACCCAGGCCAACATTGTACAACAATGAAAGTGGAATAAATAAGTCGACACATTGCTACACACATTTTCAGACAACGTATCGGTTCTATTATTGCGATTTCATAGGTCATGGTATTATCTTCCGTAATATCCACCCCATTTGCGGATTTCTGTGCAAAGTAATATGTTTTCGTAAATATCGCAGGCTATATATCGTTTTTATTTCTTACAACTCTGTCCCAGAAATAACTGGAATGGTTTTAAAAACTGAGTGGATAATTCGCTCTTTTGAAGCCTATAAATCACTAAAAATTTATAGCATCATTTCTATCAGAAGGTAGAAGAAATCGCAACTCCGGGGCTCATAATAATCTATAAAAGCTGCTTATACCACTCATATGTCCCCCATACCTGGAATCAAACCAAATTGATCTTCATTCCTAACACAAACCGAAGCGGACACCTGACAGTCCCAAGGACTCCAGACCAACGAGCCTTACGTCGTTTCTTTTGAAGACTTTCGAAAGGCTTATAGCCTAGATAATCTACTCAAAGGAAGTAACATTTCTAGGTCGCAGCACGAATATGCTAAAGGTAAATCTGTTGCAACTGCATTACATGACGTAATAGGAGCTACTGAAAAATCAATCGAAGACAAGGAATACACTATGGGTGCATTCCTTGATATCGAGGGCGTCTTCAACAATGTAAAAACAGGATGCTCCACAATGTAGTTTCACCTCGACAAAGAGAGAGAATAAAAGATCTAACATATAATGACGATTTAATCATCCTTGTCTCGGAGAATTTCATATCCAAGATCTATAAGTTGTGGTTTGGGAATTAATCCCACTAAGACTGAACTAGTTTTTTTGAAATCTGAAGCGATTCTAGACTCCAAGTTAAACTGGAGGATAAATGTGAATGAGCGCGAGTTAAATTATACAGTAAGCCAAGTAAGAAAAAAAAAAAAGATTATAAATTTTGATTACTTTATTTCACGAATTATAATTACTTCTTATTTAGTTAACGATTAAAAATTAACTGCGTCCGTCTGTCTGTCAGCGGGCTGTATCCCATGAACCGTAATAGGTAGACAGTTGAAATTTTCACAGAGTGTGCATTTCTATAGCTTCTATAACAACAAGTAATTAAAATAAAATAAAGTTAAAAATTAAAAGAGATCCCCATACAAGAATCGTGATTTTTTCGGCGTTCTTTTCCTCGTTTTCTCATTCATTATTATTATGATAAGTAGGTATAATTTTTTCAAATGACACCTACTCTCATTTGAAAAAATAAATAAAAAGTGCATCGTGTTAAATTTTGTACGATAGTACGGAACCCATCGTGCGCGAGTCCGACTCGCAGAAATTTTATGTACGACGAATAGCTCGAGAGCGTTCGACACCTACTGTGTGAATGCCCATGTCTTGCCGAAAGTCAAGTACTTCTACGTAGCTACTTTTACAGCGAATTGAAGAAAATTAAAGACAAAGAATTGGGGGACCTAGTAAGGTTCATTAAGCCTTCTGGCTGGTTTTAACGCACCCGCCACCCCCTAAATTAAGCAATCATCTCCAGATAGAATCCCAATGAGGTGACATCATAATGCACCATGAATGGTCTAAGTCTAACTGGGGCCGGATTCACTAACTCGGAGAGTTGTAGAGTTGTGGAGATAAGAGTTCTTTTGGCACTTAACTCTCCACTCGGAATTCTGTAACTCGTGGAATTTGTATTGAAATTTACAAACTCTCTATTCAACTCGGCAAAACTCTCGTCTGTGTTAATTGTGGAGAAGTAAGAAAAATATTTCTCAACTGACAGTATTGTCTGGTTTTATTGTCCTTTGTGAAGGTACCAATGTACCTAGGATTTTCAAATTGATTTATGTATTCACTGCATATCCTGGCTATATTTACAAAAACAAATTATGGAAATCCTTGCAAAACTTGCAGAGAAATAAGGATTTTGGTGTCTCAAGGTACCCGCTAAAAATTGTAATTCACGCGAAAATGGTCAATTTGGTCGTCTTCCAGTACAGAAGAGATGATATAAAAATTTTAAATATGCACGTTAAAGCTTGTATGTAGGACTAAATCGCATCTATATTTTGTCCCCTAATTAGATATGTAATTATTTTCCAATCCAATAAATGGTTTTGGAGATAACTGCAAAAGAAGTGAATCAGTCCTTCTTAAGATGAAAAAATGTTCATTTTCTGGTACAAAAATGGACATATTTTCAACTCATCATTATGAAGAACTGGTAAGTCGTGGAAATTCACTTTCCATGAGAAAATTGTTCACAACATAGTACTAATGGATGTGAAATAAAGAACGGTAGAAATATATGCAAAATATAGGAACTGGGGTGTATATGACCCAAGTGCAAAAAATCCGTCTTTCGGAGGTAAAAAGTCAGTTATGAAGTTAAAATGATCAAAAAAAAAACTACACCACTCGATTACCCGTTTCTCGCTCTTTAATTTGATACCAAACATGACGTATTTTGGACAACCCCCAATGGGGGTAGTACGACCCCCCCCCCATCCCCAAAAAGACCCTACCACAGAAATTGTTCACCTATATTTTTGTACTCTAGACTCTAAGTCCGCAGGAGAAAACCGCAATGCTCTACGCCCCTCCCATACAGAGTTATCCGTCTTTCAATATTTCGATACTTCTCACGTTTTCTTTAACTCCTAAAGTATGTTAGAGAATCTCGAATGGAGAGTTAGGGAGTTTTAACCGGGAAAAACGAAAATTCTCATCTCCCAAACTCTCCGAGTTAGTGAATCCGGCCCCTGATCGTACGTACATAGTTTGACAGCCGCCACTCTAACTCGGGGGTTACACGAGATAGTACAGCTTGCATGCAACTTGCACTGCCATACTTCTTACGCGTGTAATCCCTACTGCCATGCTGGCAGCTCAGCTTTCAACGAACTTGCATGATGAAAAATCGTGGCAGGTGATAGTAATTTGACATTATACAGTTTTCAAGATGGCGGAGAAGAAATGCTCGAACGAAATTGATAAATTTATTCTGGGAAAATGAGATTTTCTGGGATCATATGCATTACATCATCTATCAACACCTTCCTCATAATATTTTCTTGGGTTTTTATCATTCTGCTACTTCATTTATTGCTATAATTTACCAATATGTGCAAGACTCAATGCCATTTTTTAAATGAACTAGCATGCAAGATGATAAGACATCAATCGAACTGCCTTGCAAGGGAGGCTTGCATGCAAGCTGTACTATCTCGTGTAACTCCCGGATAACCTAACTCTAACCTAATCATATTCTTTACTAATTTTTCGACCAATGTACTGCAACTTAATGTGTCGCATTTTGACTTCGATGAAATTATTGCAAATTACTAAAGAAGCGTATTCCTTCATAAATCAATCTTCCACAAACAGATGGCGCCAGTACTTTCGTTAAAATAGAACCACTACACGAAAGTGGGTATAGTATACATATTTCAACTTTTACAAACACCCTCCGACAATTCTAACACTTCATCACAGCAAAACATTTTAGATACGTGTGCGCTTTATACACCCATAAACTACCTTCCTCATATTCAAATCTTTTGATCTCTTTCAAATTTTACTAAAACTTACAACATTCAAGTTTATATTGCTATATTTATCATCGCCTTCAGACACTTCCATCTACTCTCTCACTCGACTAGCAAATGATTCTTTCTCTACTTCTACTGCTGAAAAACGTAGTCATTGTACGATATTTAAAAATGCTTTGTTTGAAAATGAAAACGTAGGTATGTCTATTCACTTCTGAAATTTACTTCTTCTCAAAGTTTCCCATCTTCGTAAGCTCTCTGTTGGTCTTATCAGATTTAGACGAGAGCTTTTCAACACAGAAATTGCAATAAACGTACCGCCCTCTTTTATATATATATATATAAAAACAGAAAATTCTTATCTTTAGAATATTCGCATTTTTTATCTCACCCTCATATTATTTCGGGAACGCGAAGCATCTTTAAAGCATGAACTTCTTTTACAGGCATTCCAACAACGGCACACATACAAACTTTCAAATACTATTAAGAAAATATCAAAAATTAATTCTGGAATTACTTCCGACCCTTGTCATCATCAGAGTAGAATATGGAATGGAGCAAAATGTGTTTATGGCAGTATATACACATACATATATGTATGTAGATGTATGTAAATGCCATGCCAGACCCATTATAATATATAAAAGTAAGTGAATGAACGTAAAATGGAATTACCTGGAAATCAATCATCTTAATATCCCGGGGATTATCAAAGGAATCCTCCTTATCATACTTGAACAGGACATTATTTCGATTATAATCCCCATGAAGGATAACAGAGAATATGTCATCTGTTTGACGGAACCTCTCTAGTAGAACCGTTGGCGTTTTACCATACTTGCTCCTTAAGCCGTTTACGTCACCCAAGTATTTTTCATCTCCATAAGTTTCTTTCGTTTTGTCAAAATGTAGAAAAAACCGCTCAAATGCTACCCTATAGAGGATGTCGTAAAAGTTGATACCCTTCTCGGTGGTGTCAATAAAAGGAAGTGGAATGATTTCCTCGATGAATTTTTCAAGTTGCGGATCTTTACGGATTCTCATAGCATATGTTAGCGCATGATATTCCGCTAATGGTTTAGTCATTAGCAACAGGTGCTGGCGATCTAAATATAATGGAGGACCACCACGATAACCACATGCCTTCATATTCTCAAGAGCCAAAACTGATTCTGAAGAAGTTCCATTTCCAAGACCTAAAAGATTTCTCCATAAAATATATAAAAACCATAAAAAGAGAAGAAGAAAAATAATAACAACAACAAATATGCGGTTAATCTTTGGTTTTCCGAGTAAATATAGTTAGATAGTTATATAAATACATACACATATAAAGAAAAGCCTCTTATATTGTGTTTACAAAGTAAGTAAAATTTCTGCTCTACCTACCATCAATGATTCCATACTTGGCAAAATACACATATGGCACCCACTCTTTGACTTTGATTGATGACCCAGAGTTAAGCACGATTTGTTCATAGTAAGGCAATACTTTGGCATAGATGAAGATTTCGTTGCTGAACTGGATGTACGATTTGCTTGACTCGCGGAAAGATTTGTCACCCCTCATAAACTTGATGATGAGTTGTTGGACGTGCTCCCTGGAATATTAAAATGAGCAATGACTTTCTGGTGTAAAACTTATAGTCGGGGCTACCGCAGTCTATGAAATACGGATATTAGATGATTTCTTTACAGGACTCCCAAATTCACCACCCTAACGAAATTATACTTTCTAATGTGAAGTTAATGAGGTGTTAACTTCCTTCATGGAAATCTGTAAGAAATCTTGGGATTATAAGGATATTATATGGCATATATACATATGAGGATAATCTATGTGATTATACTGGATATTCTACTTTGATAACGTGATCCTAAGCACATGGCTCAACTTTTTATCCTTATCCTTAGCTCTATCCGAAAGGCAGATAATTCTTAAAAGAATATGTTAGGAATTTTCTGTACACCACATAATCGGTATATAACTGTTCTATTTTTTTTTTTATATCTAAGCCTGGTAGAATGTTTTTATTAGCCAGTAGAGAAGGAAGAACTAGGATAGGATATTAAGAGATAAGAGCAGAACAGAGATTTATTTCATGCTTATGAATGTACATATATGTATGCTAGATGCATTTTGAAGAAAAATAAAAAAATAAGGAAGGAAGAACTGTTTTTATTTGTATCGATAGTCTTCAGGATAACAAAAAAATCGCATTTTAACTTAAGCTTGTGATTGTTGTCAAAAGTATCAGCCTAGAAATAATTTAATACACAGCAGTCATAGAAGCACTATAGCGACAATTCCATTGGATCAAAAAACATAAAATTTACTGCACTGAGTAAAAATATAGTAAAAATAGGGGCGGTGAGTAGATAATGAGTTTCCACACTGGAGTATTCTAGTACCACAACTTTTGTTTGTTTTATCATGTTTTTGTGGCAGCCTCCCGTATCCAAGTCTTGTAATTTCGAGAAATGCCAAAGTGACTGCAGAAAACAGCTATAAATTTCATCACTCGGCATTTTGGAATGGATATTTAATAAAAAGTAGGCACCGTGCCGCAAATTAGCTCGGGCCAACACGCGCGAGCTCGTTCGTACTAAATGGCTTGGCTCGTGAAACCACGCGTCGTGGGAAGCAAAATTTACACTATCAGCGTAAAAGTTTGTAGCTCTTCACGAAGTGAATAAAAATTTCAGACACTTAGGCCGCTAGCATATTGGCGAGCGGTGAACGATGTGCTATGAGCGTGGAGCGGTGCGCGATAAGCGGCAAAGCTTTCACAATGATCCGCTTTAGATTTTAGTTGCATCGTACCTTTTAGTGCATCATGGGGTCCAGACTTATAAGAAAAATGTAATTACTCGATAATTTACGGTTAAAGAGATTGACTTTAGCAAGAAAACGGAAAAGACTAACAATTTGTCCTAATTGATCTCCAATTTCCTTCCACAGTTTTTCTATAATTTCCCTGTTTTTATAGTCGGGATGCCGATCATCCCATAAACATATTGTAGATTGCACTTGTGTGAAGGTCTTGAAGGTCTTCAGTCTGGCTAAGCGGTGTTTTACCTCTCACTACTCATCGCTCGCCAATATGAAAGCGACCTTAGTGTAGAAAGTCGTTAAACGCAAAATGTTACATTATCTGCATACATTTCATGATGTGCCTAGACTATGAAGTGCTAAGTTACGTCAAGTCTCTACGACATATATTTATATACTATTTAATAAAAACGTTATAAAATTACTCTTAAATATAAAAAACATGTAAACGGTGATCTGAAAACAGAAAAAAGGCTCTAATAACTAAATCTAATAGGAGACGCAAAAGGCTCAAGAAATTGTGTAATAACTCAACAAACAACAAACGGTAAAATGGCTAAATAAGGCACAGTAAAAAACAAAAAATTAAGATAATAAAGGTAAAAGCTAAATCTAAAATATTTCACAATAATTTTGAAAGTTAATACTTATAGCCAAAGTCAGAGTTATCCAATTAAGTTATGTGCCTATATCTGCAGGTAAGTGGTAATTCCAAGAAGAGTTTCAAATGAAAATTACCAAAATAGCTAACAGGAATATTTGTAAAAGGACCGAATGAGAAATTTAGATTTTTTTTTTAAATTTTTCCAATGCCGCCGTTACCATCATAGAGTCCCGCGAGAGTAGCGTGTAGTATCATATACCTCTACAAACTGCTATCATCATCCCTGAAAATCCTGAAAATCTCTAACGGAGTGCTTGCCCTTCGCACAGCATTTGCAACGGTTCCAAAGCGAGAAGACGCCTCATGAACTAGTATTGGAAATGCTGTGGCCTGTTATCACCCTCTAAAGACAAGAACACCATTCTGGACCGACAATAATGGTTGCCATGTGCAGTTAAATGTGTCTGCGTTCGTTACCCGATATTCAAGACGTAAACGTCTCTTCAATCTGGCAACGAAGTGCTAATCAAACAATTCACCCTACAACAAACCTTTGGTCCCCATAGAAACGATGTTCTAGTAATGCTGAAATTCGGGTGGATCAACTGACACACATCGCGCACGAGTTCCATTAGATTTTATAAAGTTGGACAAGTGAAGAACCTTTGAAACAGGGTGCCTTCACCACCACAAACTGTGTAGATCCTTTAAACTTGCCGGTCGACATGTTACAACTGATTAGGATGCATAAGACTATGATGCAACAATATGAATGCTACATCATCATCTTTGGTATGTTCGCCATCTGTTGTATCCTGTAAACTCCGGAGGTCTTATGGACATAAGCACGCCCGGAGCAGACGTGTTGTTAGTGTACTGAAAGGTGGTCTGTTCAGAACGAAAGCATCTTCCAACTCAGTGCCACTGGTCCCAAATTGGCGAAATCTCTCCCGCGCAAACAAAACCAGGTTGTGTAGCTATGCAGTGTTTGTTTGTATTAAAAAATTTTCGGAGATATCAATACAATATCTCCGAGAACCGTCAGTGGATATGTGTCAGAACATTACCAAAGACAGAATCTGCCAATTCTGGATTGAACCTGATTGGAATTGACACGAATTGTGTGTACTGTAGAGCATTCCACTTAAGGTGGAATGATGGCCTGATTCTGCTCCAGGTCTAAATTATACAGATTAGATCCTGTGGCCAGTCACGAGGATAAGGTGGTCGGACAGAGAACAGGTAGTAACGCTCCCCTATGCCGATCCCTCCCAATACATTCACCCACAGCTGAGAAATCAATGTGTATTTTTGAGAAAACACGCATTTGGAGATACCTTGATTTCACAACCAAGTTGGTGAGACTTAATCGACCTATTTTAACTGGCAGACAGAGCGTGCTTTCAACAATCCATCGTCTTCCGCACCAAAAAGCGGCTACCGCTTTTTCTTGATGAAGTCCTACAAAGCCTCCATCAAACGTCTTAGACTTTAGCAGATGAACGATGGACAAATAATAATAATTTATCACGACTGTCCTTCCTATTAACGATAATGGAAATAGTCGACTACGCCATGAGTTTACAGATCTAAACAATTTCTTCAGAGCAATTCGACTATTATTTGATGTACTCTCGCGTCCGATTGACACACATAAATACTTCCGGCAAGTATTAGTCTATTGGATGTTCAATGGATTATATGTACGATCTCTCCACCGTCCACACCACAAGCCTTGACCCTTACAAGACGTTAAGGCCAGATGCACATATCAGTTTTTTGGACGTTAGGTGCTGCTAGGATGCCGAAGCGGCACGCCCAATGCACATATAGATGTTTTGGACGTACGGTGCTACGGCGGTGCCATTGGCCATCTTATATATGTCAGTGGTACTAAGAGAACGGAATTGCGGTTACGGTACCGCTGCGGCGCCATAAGAATCTGTGCCAAAAAGTGCACGTAAAATGGACGTATGGTTCCGCAACATTGCCGAAAGTATATATACACTGCTAAGTCTAATTTATAATATCCATAAATAATAACCATAATTCCGATGTCGCCACTGCACCGGACGTCCAAAACACTGATGTGTGCACCGGGCCTTAATCTACGACAATTGTTTTAAGAAAATCGAGTTCTTACGACAAAGCGATAATGACAACCAAGCTTCAATCAACATTGCAATTCCCAAACACACGAAGTACAGCACGCAATAATTGACATTATAAATGCTGCAATTCAGAAATATTTTTGAACAAAAACAACGAACCACTTACAAGCGAAAATCATGGATCACTATGTAAATATACATATACAGTTTAATTACATATTATTAATGATTTTTTTATTTAATTTTTGGAGTTTTGCCTAATTTAGCTGGCAAATGAGAATTTTACTGCACATTCAGAGCACCAAAGAAAACAACAACATCAAAAAACCGTCATAATTTAAAAATAATTTTTGGCACGCATTTTTGGTACTAGGGGCGCAATCAATCATGCACCAAAATTTGAGATTTTCCAAAAGTGAGCAGCGGAAATCATTTGATGCCGACAGCAAATGCGGCCCAGAGATATGCATCCCTCATCAGTTCCATTGTTTTGATCTTGAATTTATTGTTGTTTGTGACCAGACAATAATTGACAACTGAAATTTGAAATTTTATTACCAAATGAAAACTTAAATAAACACCATATTGCATCGTCATAGTAGTTAGCGACAACAGACGGCACAAGACAGAAGGGCATATTTACCAAAATTCCAATGGGATAAGCTTGTTTTTATAATCTCTTAGTAATGAAGCTGAACAACACAGGGATGGTGCCGCTGTAATCTTGGAGACAATTTTAGCTGATGGTCCTGCTTTGAGCAACGCTATGTTATATAATATCTCTTATGGAAGAGTTAGTAAAGATTTTATTTACATGGTCCTAATGGCTAAGCTAACTTAGACTACTTACAATTTTGTAATGAGTTCAATAAATTCTCTGCTTTTATTTCTACATATATCTTGTGACTCTTAACTACTTTATTCATGTACTCGTATGTATGCTGACGATATGCAAATTTATCTTAACTAGTAGCCCTATAATTGGTCTAATGGGTGATTATATCGGCATAATTAATGAGAACTTAAGCTATAGTCTATCACTGAACCCTTGCAAATCTTCAGATTTATTATTTATCATTTAAGTGCTATATTTTGTGTTGTGCTTTTGGACTTTTTCTCTAGAAAGTTCTGTTACGATTATAGTCGCAACTATAATAAAATGACTAATAAGCTAAAATAATTTTCATCGGATGTAGCTGCATGCCGACATACTTCGGGTACAGTTTCAAATTTAGCTCTTATCACCAAAACGGGCTCCAACTCTGTCGACACACAATGTGAATCTATTTGTTGAACACTTCTCGATGGTATATTTTCTCCTTTCGGAATTATAATTAAGTTGAAGTAAAATGATTGCATTTAACAAAGTTAATTTAAATTCTATGCGATTAAATCTCTATATTAAGTTTTCAAACATTATTCTCCCATTAATCCCATCTATAACACCCCACCATTCTGCTCAACCAACTTCTTACCAGCTCACAGTTTTCTAACTGCTGGAATACAACGTCACCTGATTCATAAGCAAACTAAAGTGGAGACTCATTAGCATATTTCCTGCAATATCCAAGACGTTTGGAATTCTTATTAAAGATTAAATCATGCAACAATTTAGTTCCAATTTTGGATATGAACATTCGATTGTCATGATAACATTAGGTGAAGTATCGTAAGTGCTCTGTATGATTATAGAAAAATCCCAATTTATACATTCATATATTGTTCACATTTCCTCTTCAACTATAAGCTTAACTTAATTTTATTTGACTTTTAATCTTTAGCCAGCACGCTCATCTCCTCAAATCATGACATGGACTGGATGGATGTCTTATTCTAGGTCAATCAAAGCAAGGTCGTATCCCAAGGAGATGCTTGCTTCTTGCTTTTTTTATTAGTTGCGTTCTTTATTCATTGCCCTAAATTGGTTCAGTTTTTATTTTTTATTTTTATTTTTTTTTATTTTATTTTATATTTACAGTACACTCCAAATAGCAACAACAACCAGAATTTCTCTCGGTCAAGAGAATTGGATTTTAATTTCATGTGTCACACCTAGATGACCCTTGCCTATTCTTAGAACGGGATCACATCTTTTACATATATTACTGTTCAAAAATTTCATGGAAAACCACATTTCTTGTAAAGATTCTTCCATCATTCAGCAGCTCTCCTTATTGTTGATTTTGATGAACGTTTATTTTCACCTGATGCGATACTCTGGATCGCGATAAAGCCACACAAAGTTGTCCATGTGAAAAATCGGCAGTGTTTAAATCGATGCCTACATGGTCGAATGTTTGTGCTTGTGATTTGTTGATTGTCATTGCATAGTCTGGCATCACCGGAAATTGTCATCATCGTAAGATGAATGGGCTCAAATCGATTCGTGGGATAAGAACTATTTCACCTCGATTACATTCGGAAATAATCTCTGCCCTTATTGAATTTCGGTACAGTCCTCTGACAATCATACGTGTGCCATTCATAATCCTTTCTTTGGGTACAAGTTTCGCAACAGCATTATAATATCTCCTTCCTTCAACAACAACAACACATGTGGTGGCATTCCCGATGGAGTTTATTCATTAAGAAATTCTCCTGGAAAGTTCAATGCATTGCTGAAATCTTCAGAAGTCACAGAATCTGCGCTATAGTAGATAGTCGGATCTCCTGGCATAATGGCAATGATTATCCTGATCATTTCAAGCGTATGAACATTTGTTGGAGCTCGTTTCGCTTACTCCTCAACAGACATTTGCTGAATGTTGTCTCCGTAGATCGATGCAATAAGGTTACACTCACTAGCCATTGCTTGAGGGATTCCGATTATATCGTCACAGTTTAGTCCAGGAATTGGTGAATGGTTTCCTTTTCCAACATCTAAGAGCCAATTGTTGTGCTCATCCTGTCATTCGCAATCTACTTGATTTAATGCTACTTTCGATGTCTTCGCGCGTTTCTCTGGCAACAAGTGGTAGAGTTTGTCGAAAACCGCCTTCCACAACTACTACTTCCCTCTAAATGGCAGCTCATTTGCGGAAATTTCTTGCAGAAGCTTGTTGTTGCATCTGTGTTCGTGCTTTGAAAGCATTGCTATCATATAATGATAAGGGCTGCCTGTCTCAAGACTTCAGCTTCAGGGGAATTAAGATGCATCGATGAATAACAGTTTTTAAGTTCCCAGTTTCAAGGAGAATCGGATGATTCCTTGGCAAGTTAAGCGGCAAGTCAGTGAATAAAGAACGCAGCTATTACCGTCGAAACTATTTCATCTGGAGCTCTTCCGGAATCCCGACTTTTCCGAACAAAGAAATTTCAGATTATCACTTGTTACAGCATGGGTTTCGATTGATATATTTATTTATTTAAATCTAGAGTCTGCAGAGTGCTACTCATACAGACTATGCAAGTACATACGTTCACGTATGTTAGAAAATTCATATAAATATAAATTTTGACCTGTCTGAGTTGTACTTAAGAGAATTTTCATATTCTGATCACCGGAAAATTTTTCTTCTTCCAGAATGTGCCGATGGCCTAGACAAATTACTTACTAAAATTCTAGCGAGGATATCTCAGAGGTCTCTGAATATGGACTCACTTTAAGTACACTAAGTAGACCAGCTTTATTTATGCTATGCCAGTGTGCGACTGCCCGTAATTAATAGACCCCTCTTCTCACCCTATCAGAAGATGGATCGCTACTCCTCAAGAACGCGGAATAATTGTGTGAATATTTTTAACAAAAAATAATCAGTCGGTGGTCTTGGCTCAGCGTGAATTTCGTTGTCGATTGACACCAACTGGGCAAACGGCGTTTCGCCGTTCACTTCGTAGACACTGACTCAAATCGGCATAGGAGCAGCCGAGAATATCGCTTCTGGGCTTGCAAATGTGCACGAGGATCCACAAAACATCAACCAGACGATGGACCACAGAAAATTGGGCATCAGTAGACGGTCTTTACAAGGGATATTGGTGAAAGACTTGAAAGTGCTCCCGTTCAAGGTGCAAGGAATGCATGAGCCATTGCCTGCAACCGCCAATCGCGTGTAAATTACAAAAAAGTCCACCTAAACTTCGCCCGCGATGTTTTGTTCCATTAAAAATCATTATGATCGATGAGACGCTATTCCACTTACGCGGATACGTAAATAAGCAAAATTAGCGCTTCTGGGGCACTAAAAATCTACATCTAATGCACGAACAACCATAGTCATCAATGATCAACAACTTCTTGCTGTCGCAAGTTGCCGATTTGGGTTTGGAAAACATGTGGTTTCAGGAGGACGTTGGAACCGCACACATGGCATGAGCAACAGTGGACATCTTAAAGCCTCGCGCTTAATATCTTGTTGTGGTGATTATCTCTCGGCCGCAAGATCACCCAAATTGACCTAAAGGCGAAAATCCAACAAGGAGCGGAGATTTTATCGCCAGCAGTTTTAACAAGTCATGGGGAATGCTGCGAAATGAGCCCAATGTGCATCAACTCTAGCGACGGCCACTAGACTGATATTATCTTCGCGAACAAAAATGTAAACGTGTAAATAAACATAATCAACAAATAGAACCAATTTGTTTTTATTTGCAAACAAATTTACCGCTTTTGTGAGGACGTCATATATAATACCATAGATGGCACAGGAACTAGATATCGCATGCTAGACCAGAGTAGAGCAATCTGTATTGTGAAATGACAACATGTTTTAGAGCGCGCCGAGAGCAAATTATGCTTTAACAGAAGTTTTGTATACATTTGATCGATCTGCTCAATTGCCATGTTCGAGAAAATATGAATCACTCAACGTATCCATCATTTCACCATGTTATGGTCCATTCCGGAATGTAGCACCAGCCACATAAAATTATATAATCTGTGAAAAACTCTTTTTACAAACGAAAAGTCTTTGAAAAAAAGAGTGTTTCAAATCAGCAGGAAAAATATTACTCATCAGTACGATTTGGTTCGTGCCTGCCGTATACGCCAAAATTTCATTTTGACTAAATTCGATATGAATTTATTTTATAGTAAAACTCTTAAAAAATGCTAGTCCCGATAGGGCTAAATCTTCCTTGACATTCAAGTAAAACGTAGTATTTCGTCATATATAATTCACATTTAAAAATTATTTTTAAGTGAATATATGCGGTCAGCTTGGCTATTCACTTTGCCGTATACGGCAGGCAGGAACCAAGGCATCCTTTCCTGCTGATTCGAAAAGCTGTTTTTTGCAAAGAAATTTCTTTTTTCAATAATTTTTCGTTTGCAAAAAGAGTTTTTTCACTTAATTCTCGAGCTGCGGATTTAACAGCAAACTTGGTCAAAATTTCATTTTGACTAAATTCGCTATGAATTTATTTCATAGCAAAACTCTCTTGTACAATCTGCTCTGGTATTGCATGGTATAAATATGTAGTTCTTTTGCCATCTATGACCACTATGATAATACTTAGAATAGTCAGGTGCACCTACCCAGCCAAATTTTAATGCTTTACTCTACACAAAATGCTACTAGACATTCCTCCAATTTTCAGCAAAGATGGATACAGGGTAGCCGTGGCGGGTTTTCCATGTAGATACAAATCGAACATTGCAATTACAAACACAAGGCTCTGGAAACTCTTACTTCAATCGAATTATTCAATGTTTTTGAACTGCGAAAATTACTTTTTTGTTTTAAATTGTATAGTTTTGTCTCATGTTGGATTTCTGTGTTTTACACTAGATGTCTCTAATGTGGTCTGTAGTCTAGGTCTAGGCTAATTTTATGTGAATTTTCTCACTTTCAGGACACAAACCTACGTATAGTATATTTTTTTGCCTGCAGGTTCGCTGGTAGCTAAATTTAAACTTTTGCTGAGTACTGACTCCTCTTGCAAAAAGAATTTTAATGCCTACTGAAAACTTTAACGCATTTTTAACTTACGCTATAATAGTGACATTGGGCCATCCCACACGAGTATTCCTCATGCAGTATGCAAACAGGTTTTCTGGGGAAGAGGTGAGAAGAAGTTTAAAATTTTAAATATCTCTTTACTTCTTCTCACTTCTTCCCCACAAAACCTGTTTACATACTGCACCAGGAATACTCGTGTGGGATGGTGCATTATTCCATTGCTTGCCATTCTCGCTAATGAAGCCGGCTAGAAGCCTCCAGAAACCTGTTTGTAGTACATATGTATATATGTGCCCTATTCACTTAACCACCTCCACATTGACCAAAAATTATTTGAATTTTTCCTTTGAAACAACTATCTACATCTAGTTTAAAATACTAACCAATCTGTATTTTAAACAAAGTCAAACGCTTCTTATAAAAATGAACATGTCCACGTACTCTGTTAAGGTATCCGTATGTTATACCTACTAATTTGTAATAGGTTACACTCTTGATTAGGCAACCGACAATAAGTGAGATCCGCATTACATTTAGCAACAAAGCTGCTTGGTTTGTTAGCGATACTTGCTGACGCAACAGTTTGTCGTAATTAGAAAAACACCACTGCTTATAATATTATATTTACTTTTGAATACGAGATAACAAGGTACGCAACTTATCTGGTGCACCAAATGGGTGTCCATTGTCTAATACTAAAATATTTTGTACTAAAAAAATATGAATCAGATCGAATAAATTATTAAGCTAAGTCAGTTCGTTAAATGTAAATCAAAAGCTCGGTCATGTATGATAAAATATTAATAAAATGTTTGTTTTGTAGAAAAGTGAAAATCCCGGCGATTATTATGTCAGAAGTACAGAAGAAGACAAACATATCACGATCTATGTACATAGAATGGCGTGCGCAAACGATAGTATATTTATGAATGGAAACATCTCTTATAATTGCAAGCAGGCACGTGGACATGCATGTAAAAGTCGCCTAGATTAAATCTTAATGCATTTCAATCAAACCATTCCAGTTATCTTAAGATCAATCATCAATTATAAATAAAAGAAAAAAACTCAAAAGTAAAATACAAATTACCTCATATCATTTTTATTCTTCCATTTAAGGTCCACAGAATACAACGAAGACATGAAACCATCCAGACCTGTTGCACTTGAAATCTGCACATCGAGAAGATCTCGTTCAGGAAAACGAAGCACAATTTCATTAACAAGTTTCTGCTCAATGAACTTGATTTGCTCTTCTTTTGTAGACATGTTCACTGAAAATTAAGCTCTGTACAGTTCCCTGCTTCGATGTATACTAGTGCTGCTGATATTTAGAAAAGAATTCTTCCACTCAATCAGCGCGCCTAAAGCAAGATAATAAAGAAATAATTAGATAAGTGAGTTTATGCTTATCTCTATTTATTGAGTAATATTATTTTTCCAGGGGCTTTGTATAGAGATGTGTTTTACTCTTTGCGACGATTGTTTAGAAATTTGTCCGACATATTGCGTTTTGGTTGGTACACATTTATTCAATAAAATATGGAACTAAAATTCCATTACATAATTCCATATTACAAATTCCTCTAATAAGTTGCTCTTCGAGTTTTTGTGGACGTGCTTTAACATATAACGAAATATGAGAAGTCTTTTATAAATATAATTGGAACAAGACACTTTAATGAGAGAGGCTTTATCAGCAAACCAACGACTATCTGCAATGTTACATTTTCGAATTTTCCGGATATTTGTAAATACATAAAAATAACTTCAGCGAATCGGTTTGCTTTTGAAGAGCGAAAAAATATTATAGACTTTTTTTAGGCATGAACAAAATGTGAATTTTTTCTGGTTTTCTTTTTCAGCTTTTTTTTATTACCAAAAACTCGAAAAATTTGCATTTATCGAAATGAACAGGATATTTCTACCTACGTGTTTTAATCACAAACCCTTTTTTTCTATGTTTTTAATATGTAGATGCAACAAATTGATTCTGAGCTGAGTCATTTTACTTCTTCAGATAAGAAATTAGAAATGTCTTTAAAATATCTGACAGTAACTTCCCAATATGAGAATTTGACCATATCCATACTATTCTCACCGCAAGGGTAGCATCATTACTTAAATCAATAATTAATTTTTTTCCCCATTCTAGAAATTATTTTCCGAAATCTAGTTTCTGCCTTGGTGGCGGATGCCGACGAACAAGGGCAAACCACTGTCATGTATAATATGGACCGACTACGTTCATGGAAATATACTGCAGAGTGGGCTCACTTCTATATAGCAGTCTCTTTTGGTCTAACCACCAAGTACCAACTGAAAGAGAACTGTAAACAACAAATAAATAAGTGGACTCCTCGAAATAAATGTTTCTAAATTAATTATTTAGGGTTATTACTGTTAAAAAGTATTTTACCAAAGGCAATATATTCATGAGATATGCAGCACAAATTCCAAAGGTTTTATTAAAATCACGTTTCGAGCTGCGCGCTCACTTTTTCAACTTCTCGCCAATGGTTTTTTCAATATTGGCACCAAAGTAAGCACTTTTTTTGACACACAAAATTGTGCCCATATGGAATAGCATATCAACCAGTCTATATTATACATATATCAGTGGGACAAACATGAAATTGTTATTAGGCCTACATACTTCAAAGGTGACTCAGACTCCCCGCCCTCGACCTTAGCGCCACTTCTGAACTTCTACAAGAAAATTGACAAATAATTCGTAATCAACTGTGACGCAAATGTGCACAACATGATCGGGCAGAAATAGTGCGGTTGTTGCTATAAACCCACTTTCGTGATTCTACAATAGTACTGCATAACGTAACGAAGAAAACCCCGAAATGTTAAGATTAGAACCTAAATCTTCACAAATGCTGAAAATCCCCTGCCGAGCAGACTTCTGACCGCAACATAGCATAGCTATCAGCTCATGCATGGCCACACTACAACAAGTGCTATTGCCGACACTTGAAAAACCTTCTGAACAAGCTATACTCTTGGTATATACAAAAAACGTAGGGAGATGTGAAAGAAACATTTGTACCAGTGATGGAATTTCCCACATTTTTGTCGAACTTTTAGCACTTTTTATTCTAAAAAGCGCTTTACGCACCTTAAAGAATTTTGAATTTTTCTGTTCAAATATGGTAACATTTGTATTTCCGCAAATATATGACAATAATCATGTCGATTACATATGTACTACCATATATGGCACCAGAACTAGATATCACTTGAAATACCAGATCAAAGTAAACAGATTGTGAAATGGCTAGTGGATTCCGGAATGGACCACAAGATTTTTTAGAACATGCCGAGAAGAAATCTTGCTTTAACAGCAATTTTGTATACATTTGATCGATCTGGTCAATATGACAAATGCGATAAAATATGAATCACTCAACGTATCCATCATTTCATCATGCTCTGGAATTGCATGCGATATCTAGTTCTTGTTGCATCTATGGTACTACGCATTCCTCTCCATCAACGATCTGCACTTCACTGCAGCTAATCTAGTAAAGTATTACCTACTTCATACATAATTGCAACTGTCCTGTCAACCTTTTGGAATATATAAATATAACAAACAGGATAACTTGATAAGCTAAATTAAGTGAAGCACAACCAAAATTTGTCTTGAGTTTTATAGTGTAAAAGCACAGTGCAGGTGTAAACAACTAGTAGAATTCATGAAGGAACAGTAAAGTTATTCTAATAATAGTGCAAAATTTGTTGACATTTCTATACGCTGCCATTCATTTATCACTCAAGCTTCGAATTGTTACTTCTTTTTTTTTTTGTGCTTGCATCCTGCATTTGCTGTCCTTTGTTTACATTATATATACTCCTGCATTTTGTTATTATGAACTGAACGACACTTTATTGTTGAAGCATGAAGTTAAATCCATATAACTATAAACAATTAGTTAATGTTGTTATGCAACTATGCTGAGCGATTGACTTGAACGTGAAGTCCAGACTGCAAGCATGAGCTAACAGATCACTCGGTAGACTGCGTTTAAGTGCGGGGCGACACGGTAGCTCGCCTCGGCTATTGGCGGAGAGTGTGGGGGGGGGGGGGGGGTCCCACGAAGACCTGCCGCTGTCACCTGCCATATACAAAAAATGTTCGTGCCAAAACCAAAAAAAAAGCCGCGACACACCCGGTCCAGAAGGGACCTTTACATCACTTACCATTACCTCCTGTGAAGGCGCAGATGTTCTGCCTTCTTTCTGCTTGCCCCATCCACCAAACGACACTGAGGGCAGAGTATTTCCAGTGTCCATATGCTGATCTGGAAGAAAGCGGAGGAGCAGACCTAGTCAACCACTGCCAGAAAAAAACTCTTCTTCTTTCACCAAACTTAGCTATCTGGAAGCGCTCCTCTGTGTAATTTAGCGTTCGGTTAGCCGACTCACGTCGCCCCATCCACATAGGCAATAGCTTACATGTAGCAGGCTGTTGCTAGCTTCCGTGTAGCATACTGCTGCATTCAGTATGCTACGACCATAACAATGTATATTTCGACACTTTGGGTTAATTTTCAGTATATTTTCACGCTGCATATACACACACCTTTCCAAAATGGTAGATCCCAACACTGATTTGTATCCTGCACACGTATTGTGGGTAAAAGTCAAAGAAAAAACAGCAAAGTAAGGTTTGCAAAAATTGCAACTATTATCCGCACCACGAAAAGTGAGCTATTAACGTCACCAATGGGAAATTTGTAAGTTTGTACCATTGTGTACATTCCCAATGCTTAAAGGAGCTTTCGATGGGAATTACCATTAAATAAAAATAAAATTTTGATATACTTGAATTACTTTTGTATTTTCTTGTAATTTTAACAAATATTTATGACTTCATAACATTTTCTTTTTTCTAATTCTTTTGTAAAAATTATTTACTTATTATAAATAAATTTCGTCACAGAACTTCTAAAAATAATTTATAATTCCAATTTTCAATGAGAATTGATATAAATTATTTTGATGCGGCAAGTTCAGACTTCCTCTTTCTCATTTTGACAAGTTTGGCTAATCAATAGCAATTGGGTCATGAAGTTCAATTCTTTTACAACTTGCAATTGTGTTATGACTTGAATTTTCGTGTCGATATTATTGAACCCTGGCATTATACGATATGTTAAAGGTAAGCTAATTTTAAGTATAAATAGAATGTAATTTTGACTAAAGACACAGAGTATTATAGAGTACCACAGAGTATCTTACAGTATAATCGTGTACATACTTAATTCTTTCCCTCGGTGATTTTTCACTAGGAGTTAAGCTTTTTAGTTACTTTCTTTCCAGCATAGGAGTTAAGCTTTTTAGCTACTTCCTTTTCAGCATAGGAGTTAAGCTTTTTCGCTACTTCCGCCAACCATAAGAGTTGAGCGCTTTAGCTGCTCCGTCTGACTACAGGAGTTGAGCTTCAGTAACTACTCCGTTTACCATAGGATCTACGCCCATTAGCTGCCCTCAAATCAGCAGAGTCAAGCTTTACGCTAGTAATCATCTTTAGATAATTGCTGATCATCACACCAGACATGGCCTACTGCCCAGTTACACTATTGGTCATTTTAATTGGAGCGACTTGGACAGATCGTTCCCCCTAGGGTTCACAAGCAGTACGGGGGAAAAACCCTTTCCTGTGAGGAGCGACTATTTGGACTATCTGGATGCCTGATGACGCCAGGCGCAACGCTTCGTTGAACTCGTTTCGGTCAGTAGCTTTGGAGTCTGGACTTACTTGATTGCCGTTCCGCTATGTAATTTCTGCTATTTACGTCTCAAATGCATTCTTCATTTTACCCTACAATTAACTGTTTCCTATTTTACTTTTCTCGCCGGTGGTAAACTAAGCAGTTGGTGTAAGATTTGCTCAATAATTAACAATTTTCTATCTTGCCGTTTGAAGGTGTGCCTGCTGGTGCTCAGTCTATTTAGCTGCTTAGTTGACAGCCTTCAACTATCTGTGTTCCGCTATAGTACAGGTCTTACGGAACACCATATCTTGTACATATTAAGTTCCCACTACTTCTTTTATTACTCGTTTAGCTAATGTTAGTGTTAATCATACCATATCATACTGTACTAAGTATTAATAAGTTACCACTACTTCTACTCTTTTAGTATTTGTTTTGCTATAATGTAAATATGCTTTACTATACTATCTATATATTAAGTTTTCACTGCTTCTTTTTGCTTATTTGCTATAATGTTTTTCATATTTTACTGTATTAAGTTACCAAGATCCCATTACGTTCTTTTCTCAATTACTTGTTTTGCTATAATGAAAATTTCTTTACTATACTATACTAAATGTACTATGGATATCGAAGCTCCCACTGCTCTTACTCTTTTATTATGTATTATACTATAATGTGAATCTACTATGTAACTATCTATGATGTGCCCAACGGATTGCGTGTCTTTGACACGGGGACTCAAATAAATATATGTTTATGTTATGTTATGAAAATATATACATATATTTATCTATCTATATTTATCAAATACTTCTATTATTTGTGGAGTTCCTTAACGAACTAATGAAGTATTTTAAAGGGAAATCTTTATGACTTTCTCCAAAATACAAAATTTAATCAATAAGCTTCATTAATAAAATCCCAAGAAATTTTTTTTAGACAATAATACAAAAATTCTATAACGGATTTCCAGATGTACAGTAGGAGTATCGGCAAATAACTGATTAAAATAAGAAAATTTATTTGTAAATAAATTCCCTAACTTAAGGAACATGTTAGTGTGATGAAATGTATCTGACTTTTTAGAAAATCAATAAAATAACTTAATTAACATGGACAAATTCAAAATTTTGTTCAGGTTAAATTGGATAGGCGGCAACCCCAAAATGAAATTTCCCTGACCTTGATAGCTCATTTTTTCGTGGCGCATACTATGTATAACTTTTCTCTGCGCACCTTCCCAATCACAGCCGTAAAAGGGGCCATACTGGATCTCCCTACGTTAGATTTACATATAACACTGAGAAGGGCAAAAGTTTTTAGACCATGTTATCAAGTTGGCCATTTGGAAATCCTAGAGAAATTCATAAAGGATCCGTTAATTAAAAATTTGCAATGATTTTATAATTAAATTATAGCTTCAGCATCAGCCGCTGGCTCCACAATCGTATCTCTCTGCTGTTTCCATGGACGGCTTTTGAGTTGAATCGACAGCAGTTGAATTTCGTATGGAAATATAGTAATGGAAACAAAGTGCTAAACTGAAACCAATGTGATGAAAATCAGCTTAAAGCTTAAGAAGTCGTACGACTATTACAAATTAAGTACACACAACCTAGATGAATAATGGTGACACAATTCTGTTCCCATTCGAAAGCAACTTGTAATGTATCGACGCCAAGTTGTTGATATCACAAATCAACAAAATTTAATTAAGCAATGCCATGAAAATAGATGTGCTAGTATACCGCAATGAATGGGAAGGTTTCGGGACAGCCAGAGTTTTAGTAAATGACGAGTTTTGAGTAAATCTTCGATAGTTTAACAAAGGGGCGTAGTTTTACAAAATAAATATTATGTGATGACATCTCACGGTGGTGTTGGCATAATCAGCGTAGCATCAGTCCGGCAAAGACAAAGGCAATGATCTACTCATCGTGCTCCAGGACTCTTGCCCCTCTAGTTTGACTCCTCCGCTGATTCTTCAAGGTCTGGTTGTTCCTTTTTCCACAAATGACAGCTTTCCATTATTTAGCCTGTCATTCTGCATCGCTTTAAACGATTAATCTATTTCTCTATCCATCTGTTTAAGTTGAAACTATTAAAATATTACTAACCGCTTGTGAGCTTTTAGTCAGCCATGAGAAAGTCTCAGTCATTAATACTTATTACGCTGTATACCTATAATTCAGTCATATTTTTGTCTTCCTTGGTTATTATTTAGTCGTAGATCTTTATTAATAAAAAACAGGGGGTGTTCGAATTCCCACCGATCAGTGTTAGTTTGTAAGTTAGCCCTGATGGGGCAGTGTTGTTACAAAATCATGGGCAGTGTTGTTACAAAATTTATATTCTAATATTTAACATCTAAATTATCTAAAATTGAAATGTAATTTTAAATATAAGTCGTTATGTAACGTTCTACTTGCACTTATCTGTTTAACTACTGTTATACTGCTTAAATCCGAATTATGTGCAACTCTGTAATTAATCTCTTAATACCGTAATCGCCGTGCCCAACGCTTAATCGCTTATGCCGGGGTTTGTTATAAATAAATTTTGAATTTGAATTTATTTCGGTGGTTTTTTTAATGCAATCATCCCTAAATAATATCTATTACACTCTTTTTATGTTTTCCTTAAAATCACAGATTTTTTCGTGAAAATGTGCAAATTTTTCACGTTAAATAAGATTCAAATTATATAACTAAAATATTTGTTTCACGACAAATACTTGATATCTTGGATTGGGTAACTTCGGCGAAGTGCCAAACCATTCTGCGGTATAAACCCAGCTATACTCAATAACATTTACATGAATCACTAGATGCAGTTTGTTTATATAAAATTTTTTCTGTCTCATGCTACGTGACGAAATAAGAGGTCAGTAACAGTTCTAAAGATAAAATAAAATACATTTTTCGCATCAAATTCCAACCAATAGAAAATAAAAATCACCCACCACTGAGCAGGAAACGAAAATGCAAAAACACGGAAAAATAGGCAAGTGACACTTCTTGACAGCAACAAGAATCAAATGGAGAGAAGAATTTTCCATATTCGCTCTCCAAACCAAACTTCATTGCAAATTGAAATACATGGTACAAAAAAAAAATCAATAAAGTGAAAGCGACTTACCCTAATTAGTTTAATTTCAATTTTAAGACTACGTATAAAACTTTCACGTCGAGGAAGAAATGTCTAAAACTTAATTTTTAATGCATAGAATAGAAACAGAAAGTCTGACAGAAGAGAAGAGAAACACAAACAAAATGTACACCCTCTCACCATACTGTGACCATACCCAACCATTACCTAAGGTGAAATAGAAGCAAGTTCGATACTTTTTTGTATCGATATAAGCTGCCGATAAAAACGATTATTTTTCCAATATTTAAAAATCACATTGCTTCCCAATAAGCAAAAATTCCAGATGGAATTCTCTCACATTATTTCAGTGGAAAGAGTGACGGCCATTTTCAATTTACTAAAAAAATTGCAGCACGGAATCCCCCACCCGCACCCACCCTTCAAAAACAAAAGCAAAAAACCAAGCATACTGTAACGTGTGGCCTTTAGCATTTGGCTCATAGTACTTTCTCGTAGCTTAGCTCTAGTACTGCATACAATATGGGGCAGCCGTCAGCTGGCGACCAGACCACCAATAAACAAGGAAGAAGAAGACGAAGAAGGCGAGGATGTTCTTGTTAAAATATTACAAAATCTTTACTCCAAAACCTAATTTTAACAGTAATTTATTTAATTTATTTAAAGATGAAAACGATCAAATTTAGTTTATAACTTAATTTTTCAGATCAGATACGTTCGATAAAGCGATGGGTTGCTCCAACACTTCGAGAATTTCTAAGAAGGAGACGAAAAATGGGTCCAGAAGCGATATTGCCTCGGTCCAATTACATTGAATGGAATTACAATTCGGAAATGTTTGCTTTTGGAAAAAGATTGAACGAAAGTTTTGATATGACTAAATTGCAAACAGCGTTTACGCATCGTTCGTATATTATTCAAGAAGAACTTAAGCTTAGGAATGTCGGTATTGAAGAGCCTACCGTCAACTTAAATAGTAACGAAAAACTAATTGAACGAGGAGAAGAATTAATATCTGATTACGTTCGAGCCTACTTAAAAACATCCCTTCCGAATCTTCCGGAGGATGGGCTGAATGCAATTTATAAATATTTGACATGCGAGGAAACTTTAGCCCACATTTCTTCCAAATTAGGAACCGGAGATTTGGCACGTTGTGCTGATTTTCCAGCAAGTAAAGATATATTAAGAGATACTTTGGTGGCTGTTATTGGTGCTCTTGTAGAATCTTCGGGTGAAGAACGGGCTCGAATATTCATTAAGGATTTTATTTGCACACAGCTAAACCAAAAGGATTTATTAGAAGTATGGGACATAACATTTCCATTGGAACGATTAAAGGTGCTGTGCAAAGAGAAAGGAATGCAAGAACCTGAAGCTAGAATTATCGGGGAAGTAGGAAAAAATACCGTTCTCGCAACATATCATGTTGGAGTTTATTCTAATAAGAAATTAATGGGAACAGGTAAGACTCATTGAATTTCGTCAATCACACAAGTTAGCCATTTAAATTTGAATTGTAGGATTTGGGGAGTCAGTACACGTAGCTGTTGATATGGCAGCAACGGATGCATTGAGAAAATTCTATGGAATCCAAAGTAACATGAAGCCCTTCAATTTAATTATAGAAATGAAAAAAAATTGGGATGGACAAACAAGCGCCTCCAAAAATATGTAGGAATTTTAAATACTAAGTTTTGAATCGATTGAATTATGTCTGCTTGGTTTATATATCTTTTTTTTTTATATATATTATTAAGCCAAACTCATTGGATGCCCTATGATGCAAAGCAAGCAGATAGGAAAATGATTAGGGGACATGAGGAAAGTGGCGGAGGTGCTGATGTACGCCTCGAGCGATTTTTTGTGCGAAATTATGTTGCATTCATTCCAAATAATAATTTTGCATTTTTCCAATACTTTTCCATACCGGATGCTTGAGATGAAGGGGAACCGGCGGTCGGTCAATGTTTGCAAACAATGCACGAATTCGATTCGGATGTGGCGTGTTGCAGTCGTCATTAACGTATACATCCCAGTGTTGGTCCTTGTCAACATCCTCGAGATTACTTCCCAACCCATGAAACAAATCTATATGTGTGCGTTGGGTTCCAAACAGCAAAATAGTCTTCCAGTAATTTAAAGCTTAGTTCCTTACCTTCCGAAATGCTACCCTTATTATATACATTACTTATCAAAATAATAAAATACTTTTGATTAGAAAGTAACCTTACCATTTTACGCTCACTAACCCTCAGCTGAGTAATAATTGCATCTGGGTATGTGCAGCCGGAGTCCTAATCTGTAGGCAACTACATTCGACATCACCAGCCCACAATATGCCATGACGCAACAGCTTCATATACAATGATTACTCAGCTGAGAGTTTTTGTTTGAGGAATCGTAGTCACTTGGTTCAGATAATTTTCTTAGGAAAGGTATAACAATTTGATTTCGGTTCCGAAGATAAAAAAGCAAGCTTAAGATTATCAGAACACCATTTTTCTGTATGAATAGTAGTTTAGGTCGGAGGAGCTATTCAAATCAAACTTTTGTCAGTTTTACAAAGAACACTGCAAATATTGTAGAATGTTAAGACTTTGTGAGGAAGTCGGTTTCATGGCTTGTGAAGTATTCTCGAGGGTTTTGTCCTTATCCAATAAATTCAGAGCTTGACATTCACTGCGGAAAATGGTATGCGCATTGACAAGTCTCAATTGCTGGAAGAACGTTGAATCAGGTCGGTTAGCTAGCAGGCGAACATCACAGTCTTCTTGCCTTATCTTATTGCAGGAGTTTTTCATATAAAAGTATGTAGCTTGTGTAGCTTGTATTTTGTTCAAACGCTATAATTTCCATAAATTTGTTCTAGATGCTTTTTTTTTTAAAACGGTTAGAAAGAAAACATATTTGGCCGCAGTCTGTTTTAACTTCATATTTCTGTGGAAGCGATATTTTTAGGCTTTAGGACCTTGAAATCTTAGTTCTTCCTCCATGATGAGTGTACAAAACCAGTCAGAGTAAGCTGTTACTGCATGGCTGTAGACGGCCTCGTTAAGGCCTTATTACCAACAGCATGCAAGCAAAGAAAGATAGTAGATATATAAGAACATACTTGTATTCGAATGCGACGTTGGGTCAAATTTTCAAAGCAATCGGAAAGAATTTTAAATTTTCAACAAACGAACATTTACTTTTTTATTTATGGCGTAACTCATCACTTCATCAAATGTAGGCAGATAGTGGAACAGTTTTCGCTTAATGAGTTTTTACACAGTGTCTGAAATTTTTAATCATTTCATGAAATGCAACAAGCCTTTACGCCGATAATGTAATACCACCCGATATAACCAAATACTAGGAGAGGGAGATGAGTGGTGAAGGGGAGGTCGCGCCCAGGCCCAGGCCTGCGACACATAAGAAATACCAAATTAATTAACAATTGAGGGGCCCATACATATGGTTAACCTTATTGGCCAACTTGAGTAGGATGTTATCACGCAGATTTGATCGCGTATGTGCCTGTTTGACAGTGTGTCAGGCGGTTGGGCGAAAATCAAGTTATTTTGAATTTTAGAGACGGAGTTGGGAGCAAGTTGAAGATTCTGACAATTGTATATGCGCATGACAGAATATCCACGCTAATGTATATAGAAGACTAGTTATTCCCATTAAAATTTTGACACATTGCAGCAGATAGCCTGTGACGTAATTCAGTGACTAATGTATATAATTTTTTATAAGACAGAGTAGTGTTCTCTGTACCGTACTTTCCTATACATTTCCACAATATTTCTTCACTAATGGTGGAACGTGGTTCGTAATGGGAATAGCTTGTATTCTACATACCTTTATCCACACTGCCTATGAAGACAGCGGCAGCCAATTTAAAATTTGGAATTACTCGTCAGCACGGACATCTATGCTGCTTTCTCTCGATCAGCTGAGCGTTCTCAACCAATGAAAACAATTTGCTGCCGCTGTATCGTGATAATCTAATTTAGGCTTAGCCACTGACTTATATCAATGGACTGAGCGTATTGTCATTTTCCTATAGGAAAGCATGGCACAAGTTTTATAGTTCTCTCTTTCGCCCTATGGCAGAGTTGGAGCTACCAACACAAAATATTGCATTCTGGAACGTTTGCTTATGCCATTTGATGTTTTTTATGTTGGCTACAGATGCAATCACCTCAGAAGGAATAAGGTAAAGATAGTGTTTACCATGCTCCGTCTCTCTTGCCCATAAGCAGGATTCAGTTAAGAATAACTTTTGAAAATTAAAGTCGGAATGAGTTTAATTCCTTATAAGCGATTAAAATATCACTTGGACACAAGAAAAAACATTTTTTTAATTCAATTCGATTTACGGGTGTAAAATTTCATCTGATTGGTTGAGTTTTACATGTTTTTTATGTAATCGTTTTAAAGGGTGCTCTAACGGTGATATACAGAAACACACAATTTTTTGTGCCACATGAAATAGCAAATCGCTCAGTCCATTGTTATAAGTCAGTGGGCTTAGCTAGTTGCTCAATCTACGGAGCAGTATTACACATCTAGCCAAAAGTACTTACAAATGTATTGTTCCATAAACTAAACAGCTGTTTGACCGTAAAGTAATATTCATTCATAAAGATGCCAAGCATGGTGTAATATGCAAAATGGCTGTAATAATGTTTATGACTGACAGTTCCAGCAAGCCGAATGACATGAAAAGTGAAACAAGTAGTTTTGCTTGTCATTTTGCTCCTTTTCCTCTAGTACAAATTTATGCATGCTCACTTCTCTCTGTTTCGATTTACATAGTAACCATTGTATTAATAATTGGCTAGTGCGTTAGTTAAAGACTGCTGAAAGAGAAAGTATAGTCACATATAGAAGCAACCCAGTCAACTGACAGTTCTGATAGTGCTCCGCTACTGTATGAACATGCTGTGACCCACAGAATGTGGAATAAATCATTGTAGTTATTGACACAAGTCGTGGGGTAGGGGGTGGGAGAGTGTGTGATTTTGGGTACTATTTATCCCAGAATACGTAACTTCCTTGTTATACAACTAATGGGCCGTCGTACGCGTTGCCGCAAACTGCACCCGCTTTTGCCTTTGTTCCTTGAACTATTATCCATGATGTGGCTCTGCAGTAGTTTCTTATATGATTCTACCGGGCTTAATAGTGTGCGTGCTCAAACAAGTTACAGTTTTTGATATAAATAAAAACTGTATCAAAAATTCACAGCACGTAATGATAATTAAATTAATATATTATATATACAGGGTGATTCAGATCAAGATACCTTCCGGTATACCACGCGATTCCTTGAGGTAAGATGATCAAAAAATCCCCGCAGCAAAATGAAGTTAAAACAAATTGCAGCCAAAAATGTTTTCTTTCTAATAGTTTTAAAAAAAATAACATAGAACAAATTTACGGAAATTATAGCGTTTGAACAAAATACAAGCAACTTTTATATGAAAAACTCCTGCAGTAAGACAAGGCAAGAAGACTGTGGATGTCGCCTGCTGACCGGCCCGCTGCTTTCCTTTTTCGACTTTGTTCAAGGCTTGTATCTTGCTGGGTCTACGGCTGTACAGATGTTTATTTGCGATTTGAGGTGATAATATAATAATTTAATAATTATTACGTGTTGGGAATTTGTGATACAGTTATTGTTTATATCAAAAACTGTGACTTAATTGAACACGCACACAATTAATTTCGGTAATCATATAAGGAACTACGCGAAGGAACATTATTGTTATGTGACGTCTTAGCCAATTTCTTTCCTTCCCTAAAAAGTTCTCGTCTGTGTTGGCCCCAAGCTATTCGCATTAAAAGTGTTGTACTAAAACTGTGACGTGTTTCGTCCTATAATTTATATACATTTCTGTTGAAAAGACAGAGAGATGAGACATTATATTGTGTTCTTAGTACTATACTTTCCTATACGTTCGGACACAAATGGCGGAACGTGGTTGGAAATGGGAATATTTGTCACCTATATACCTTAGGTTTGCCCTATGCCTTAGCTATTGCGTTTTACCTTACCTCCGCGTCCTTTTTATTTATGGCAAGAAGAAGAACTACTTGTTAATTTTGTCTGGAAAACAAGTTTGTATTGTCTGGAATGTTTCAAAACAGCTCTGGTGAAAATGAGGTAAGTTGTGTCATCTTTGTTTATAATTAAGAATAAATAAATAATATTTGGATTATAGTACATTTAGACCGTCGCAGTTATCTGGAACTCCTCATATTATGCCAAGTCCTACTAATATTCCATGGAATGCTGATGCAATGCCGTGGACCATCACTCCCTGTAATGGGGTTATGGAGTTCAACGCTCCGCAACAACTCTTTGAGTTTGATAAAAAACATATTCATAATAATAAAAGAAAGTCCGCGGATATAGTACCGCTGTAAGTAAAATAATAAAAAGCACACGATTGTTGTAAATAGTAAGTATAAAAATTTGCAGGCCAACAAAACAGTTCATCACTGAAGAAAAAATGGCTGCTCATTTGAATGGTCTTCATATTTCATCTGATTATGTTTCTCATAGTAAAAGTGAAAGTGGCTTTGCAGACGTAGCAATGGAATCGGATCCTGATTCGGAATATTTTATTCCCATGTCAACAAGGGATCTTGAGGAAAAACTTAAAAAGGCACAGCGTATTACGATATGTGATCAGATTAAAAAGTTGGACGAGGAGGACACCATAATACCAAAGGCTCTACTAGCGCGAGTTGAAAAACCATGCACAGCACTTGTTTTATGGCAACCACCACCTAAACTTACCGATATTACGGAAAATGTAAAGAAAACCAACAATTTGAATCCAGAAGACATTGAAGGTGAAGACAGAGATAATAACAATTCGACGAATTTAGATTTTAATTACACCATGGAGACTGATATGTAGTTTTATTGTGATTTTAGTATGATCAAGTACATGTGAACGAGTTAAGAAACAAGTGTTGTGCGTGTTTATATAATGTTTATTTAGCCATGTCGCTCCTCTTCATTTTATATTAAGTTTTACACTATTGTCTAAATATATGCGATTAAATAAATAAGATTAATTTTACTGCAGATATTGTGTCTATTTGATAAGCAACCTGAAGAAGAGCAGAGGAACCCATAGAATCAGTGAAGGTGATTCTAGATGTACAGGCCTGTAAGCTGGCAAATCAAAGATGAAGAGAACTGACTTCATGTGTGATTTCAAGACAGCTTTGGCCTTAGATTTGTCCTGTGAAGACTAAATCTCTACTGAGGAGGAACCGGTTTGATTGCGTAATATTACTGCACTTTATACGGAACATTGCCTCCTTGGCAAACATTCAGAGTGCATGCAAGCTCCATACACTGACCTGCGATGATTATCCAAAAAACTCATTAAAGCTTTCGAAAAGACATTCAAAAAACTTTTCGGTCATCATTTAGAGCGCTTTTTAAGAGCAGCATTAAAGCGTTTGCCTCTGCGGACTTGCCTATGTTAAAAAGCAATGAACCGGGATAGGGAAAAGAAGCGCTTCAGGAGAGCTCTTCGATCAATCTTTTTCCCAGTGAAGCCTAGTGCGCTGTTCAAGCGAAAATTTCGTTTCCTATACAAAATCTATGTAAAAAAAATGTGGGCGAAAAAGTGCTACGAAAATTTCGGTTTGAGATTTCGTAAAGTAGTATGCTGTTCGAAAGAAAAAATTAATGTTTAGTTCATGGAATGCAGATGGCGCTAATATGAAGTGGAGACATTTTTCCGCAGCGATTTATATATCCAGACATATATTTCGGACGGTAAATTAGATAGATATTCCCTTTGATGTTTGGTGCTTTGGCACATATATGTAATTTGTGATTTTACGTGTATTACTTCAGTCAGTTTAATGTTATTTAATTTGTGATTTTACAATTTCTCCACAACTTTTTTTCCGTGTAGGATTATATGCCCAGAATGCAAGCGAAATTTTTGCTTGACAGCGTACTAGGCTTGAGTTTGTAATCAAAGCATTTTATTATTTTGTTAAGTAAGGTATATAGTAATTGTAGCCTTTGGGAAGGTAAGGAACCAAGCTGTAAATTTCCTGTATGGATAGTAGTTTAGGCTCCATCATAGCATATATAAAGTCAATGTTTGGTACTTTTCCATAAGTATCAATATAGAGCATTTTAGAGAACGGATTCCCAACGCACTCATAGATTTCTGTTTTAACCTAACAAACAAAGCTTTCAGACAGTCCGACAAGTCGGATTGTTGTCGCAAAAAAGTAATTCAAAAAATATTTTCCGAAAATTTTATATAAATC
Organism: Dioctria linearis; assembly: GCA_963930735.1. Classification (NCBI taxonomy): domain Eukaryota; kingdom Metazoa; phylum Arthropoda; class Insecta; order Diptera; family Asilidae; genus Dioctria; species Dioctria linearis. The sequence continues at coordinate 52,281,031 of OZ005741.1, read as the reverse complement.
TAACGAAATCGTGTAGAATAACTCCTCTTTATTAGAATATTTGAGGACTGGGACGATTTATCCTACTGAAATTGTACCTCTTTATGCAAAAAACTTCTTAAGAATTCTGAATTCCGATTTCATGACCATTCCGTAAAAATTAATTATTCATTTTTGTATACTCTTTTGTTTGGAATGTGGGAAAAGAAAAACTTATGTGGACAGTTTTTACTTGCAATTCAAATTAATGGCGTTTTCGTTTGAACATCCAGGTTCGCTCTGGAGGAAATCCCGTTCAATCGAACGGTTTCAGAGTGCACCTGAAAAAGTTCGCTTGTATATGTATACTAACGTCAAAAACTTTTTGCGAAAACTGATTGGTAATTTGTTTGCGGATAAATTTGAGGATAATATAATAATAGTAGAGTGGTCTTAATAATAATTCTTAACTTTAAAATTAATTAAATAATATCACATCAGAACTAGACTTTGTTTGTGTGAGTGGATTTTCAGAGTGTAACTGATGCTTTTTGGGTTGCCACCAGAGGCAACCCATGACGTCATTTTTGCTTCAAACGAACGCTTTGACAGCGCTTAGGTTGCCTCCAGAGCGAAACTGATGTTCAAACGAAAACGACATAAGTCATAATTTGAAATTTTTATTGTGCACTAATTTGGCAATGCTGTTCAACGAGCTTTCAGAAATCCTCTTTATAACCATTTCATATACAATTATTTAAGATATCGCGATAAATTCCTTTCTGAAATTGGAATTTTAATTTCGTAACGAAATCAAAAGCTTTGTTTCCTGGGATGGCTTGGGAAGTATTCACCAGGGTTTTGGCTTATCCCTTGTACCGTAGCCCCGGAATATACAAGCCATGAATAAAGTCGTAAAAAGAGAGCAGCGAGCCGGTCAGCAGGCAACATCCACAGTCTTCGCGCCTTGTCTTACTGCAGGAGTTTTTCATATAAAAGTTGCTTGTATTTTGTTCAAACGCTAAAATTTCCATAAATTTGTTCTACATGCTATTTTTGTTTTAAACACATAGAAAGAAAACATATTTGGCTACAATTTGCTTTAACTTCATTTTGCTGTGGGAGCGACAGTTTTGGGTTTTAGGACCTGTTTAAGATGAAATTTTAGTTTTTCCTCCATGACGAGTATACAAAAAGCAGTGAGAGTGAGATCTTACTGCATGCTGTACCCGACACGTTAAGCCCTTTTAATGTGTCTATGCTTTCGCCGTTTTCATGGCTTTTATTATATTCCGGGGGTTACGCTTGTACCCCTTGTCGAAACTTCAGTTGTAGAACTCCGACTGAGCGTGAGCAAAACTGTTGAAAATGGTACAAGCGGAGCCATCTAACGTCATAAAGCTCAACTACAATTGAAGTAAAGAACTTACGATTTTGAACGAGACTGAGGCATTGATGTCGCTAGGTGTCTTTCGTTTGTTATATCCAGCTTCTAATAAAATTAATGATTTAGTTTATATATATAGTTTATATTATATGCTGGAAAAATTGTATTTTTACCATTAAATAAAAGTTTCAATCACATTTTTGGAAAGTAGCGACATCTCGTTTCTAAGACGTCAATGATTCTGTGCACATCTATTTATAAATAATCAATGACTGAGGTCTACTTACGAAAAATTTATTTATTTAGCCTAAATAGATTACGTATTTAATGTGTTAAATTTTAAAAAGCTTATGCACATTATGGTTACGTTTTTAGAAAGGAGATGTCACTACCTATCTTTCGTTGGGTATTTCCAGCTTTAAAGCTTTTTTCTCTCTGAAAAATCTATTCGTTACAGTTGGCGTGGCGAGCTTTTTTGCTTTTCTACGCCCCGGAGGGCGGCTGCGTGGCGTGGCGTTAGTGTCAGTTTTCAAGCAGAGCACCGCCATCTATATCTGATCTGCTGAAGCAAGGCGATTTGGTTGGTGTATTGACTTTAGGGTGCGTTCGCACAATCTCAAATTATTTTTACAAACTACTCGAGACCACTGACATCAATGAAAGCAAATGGCACCACTTTCATATTCCTGTCTCTTTGGTCATACTCATTTTTACTGTCCGACGAACCATTTTAGAAATACACAAGAAAAGTTTCATTGCAAAATATGATCAAATGTTAAAAGTTTGGGCGTCCATAATTATAATCGCAATCGACTTACTGCAACTCATGGGAAAACTTTTATGATTTAATCTACGAAAGTTATTTATTTTAAAAGTTTTTTTAATATATTTTATTTTCTGCTTTTTAGTTATTACATTTCCGCTAAAAACTCATATAACGGCACATAATCTCTCCCTGACAGATGCATATTAATTCGCATCAACATTCTCTAGCACTTCAATGTAGATTTAGATTTAGGGGATTAAGCGAAAGGAGTGACCCTTGCACTACAGTCATTTATTGGCTTATTGTGCATCGCTTTTTTTTTATAGTTCATCTAACAATCCTACATTTCATAAGAAGAGCAGTTTTTCTTTAGGTGACATTTTTTCGAAGTCGGCAGACTTTAAGAAGTATGATCCAAAACTCCGGAATCTACAATGTGCAATGACCTCGCATTCGCATAAGATGTGCTCCGATATTTCATCCTTTTCGAGACTAGCCTACGTACATCAATGGCTGATATACCTATCAGATGCATGTGTTTGTTTAGTTTGCAGTGGCCGGTTAGGACTCCTGTAATGATTCTGATTTGATTCCTAGGTAGCCTTAGGAGATCCAGGCTCTTCTTTGGTGAAGGTCCTTTAAAGAATCTTTTAGCTTGCCTGGAGCCTATCATTGAAGTCTATCTCTGCTCCATTTTTTTTAGGATCCAGTTTTGACCGGTAAGCTTTACGGTGTTGTGAGAAATGCCGCGAAATCGTTTCACCGATCTTATGAGGGGCATGGATGCCCCTGTTTTGGACAGTAGATTAGATTAGATTCGTAGAGGGGTGTGTAGGCATCAGCCTCGCAATCACCGCGACCTAAAAGATCTATTGTTAGTCCCCGTTGAATTTATTCCCTTTCTAGGTTCAGACAGTTAATAAAGTCTAGGATCCTTCTGGGATTGAGGTTCCGTACGTAGTTAGGTGTAGGAAAAGCATGTTCGAGATGGAGTAGTCTCCGCCTGGTCAATGCTTCGCAGTTGCAGAGCAGGTGCTCCGAGGTTTCATGAGCATCCTGGCAAAAGCGGCAGGATGAAGTCTCAGCCAAGCCCATCTTGTTAAGGTGATACCTCAAGGGGCAATGGCCTGAGAAGAGTTCTGTAATTATTTTGAGCTCTGTTTTCTTGAGGAGTAATAGTTCTTTTGTTTTTCCTCCAGAGGTGTCGATAAACTTTTTTGCCTGACAAAGTCCTTGTAGCCTTTCCCAGTATAGGGATTTTTGTTTGTTCTCCCAGTTATTTAGGGCAGCTTTGAGGTAGCACTTTGAGGTGCCACAGAATGGCTCCGGTCCGACAAAGGGAGTTTCCGCTCCTCCTGGTGTACATCCAGTACATCATTTTTGGCTTCAGACCCCATGTTCTGCCAATGAAGCGACGGCACGTGTAGAGAGATCCTATCGCTCTTTCCGTCACTCTAGACAGATGCAAATTCCAGGAAAGTTTCTTATCTAAGGTGACCCCCAGATATTTGACTTCTTCTGAAAATATCAATTCCGTGTTATCGAGAAGAGGAGCCTTTAGTGAAAGCTTTGATCTTCTCGTGAACGGAACGATAACCGTTTTGTTTGGGTTTACACTGAGGCCTTTGGTTAAGCACCAAGTGCGGACTTTAGAAAGGGCTTTTTGCATGAGGTCGGATATGACTTGGTCATGCTTGCCCCGTATCGTGACTACTAGGTCATCCGCGTAGCCTTGTACGGTAAAACCCGAACTGGTCAGCTTCTCTAAGAGATCATCAATCACGATCGACCATAGGAGTGGAGAGAGAACTCCTCCTTGTGGGCAGCCTTTAGCTGCAGTGATCGTGACTGAACAGTTTCCTAGAGTAGTAGTTATCCTCCTGCTTCTAAGCATGGAGTCTATCCAATTAACCGTGGGGGACTCGAAGCCCTTGTCCTCGGCAGCTGATTTAATTGCTTCGAAGGAGGTGTTATCAAAAGCACCTTCTATGACTGCAAATGCACATAAGGCCACCTCTTTTGCTTCAAGAACTTTTTCGAGGTCTTTAACCAAAGTGTTGATGGCAGTCTCGGTAGACTTGCCTGCTTGATAAGCGAATTGCTTAGAATGAAGTGGTGATTTAATCAAAACTTCACTTCGAATATGTAGGTCTAGGATTTTTTCCATGGATTTAAGTAAAAATGACGAGAGAATAATGGGTCGGAATGATTTGGCTAGAGAGCTAGCTCTTTTTCCTGCTTTGGGTATAAATACCACCCTGACGTCTCTCCAGCATTGGGGAATATACCCCAGAACGTAACTGCCTCGAAAAATGTTTTGTAGTGGAACAAGTATTTCTTCAACCCCTTGCTGTAGTAAGGCAGGAAAGATGCCGTCCCCTCCAGCAGATTTAAAGGGTTTAAACGTACCAACGGCCCATCTAACCTTGTTAGGAGTGAAGATTCTTCCCGCAAGGCTCTTACTCCTGTTAGAGACCCTGTAATTGCCCACCTCAATTGGGTCTGGAGCTACTATTCCTTGAACGGGACTGGTAGAGTCGGGGAAGTGAGTTTCTAATAAGAGCCTGACTGTTTGCTCACAACTCTCGGTATAGTTCCCATCTTCTTTTTGAAGTGAGCATATACCATTCGTGTGATCCTTCGAAAGTACCTTATGGAGCCTGGTAGCTGCGGGCAGTTGATCTATGCCATCGCAGAAGCTCCGCCAGGTTCTTCTTTTAGATCTTCTTAATTCTATGTTATATTCCGTTAGAGCCTTTTTATATTCTCCCCAGGTACCAGAGAGCTTGGCTCTGTTAAATAGTTTTCTGACTTCTTTTCTTTTCAAACTCAGTTCCCTATTCCACCAAGGTGCCTGCCGATTACAAGTCTTTTGCTTCAGAGGGCAGCTGTGTTCGAATGAAGTCAGTACAGCCGTTTGTAGCTGCGTAGTGGCTGAGTCCAACTCCTCCGTTGTGCTAATGCTACTGCCGGGAGAGTTAACTACAGCCTTAAGATGTTGTCGATAGAGTTCCCAGTTAGTTAATTTAGGGATTAATTTAGGGAATTTGGACAGTAAGTACGTCTGCGTTATTATTCCCATCAATTTCCGAGTATTCTGGCAGTCATTGAAGCGTTAGGTGGTTCTTTTTATGCCAAGGTTTGTTAATGCTTGTATGCATTCCCACATTAACTTAGTTTTAATCACAGGTGATGAGATGGCTTTCAGAGCCGCTTGACTATCTGTAAAGATATAAATATTTTTGTTCGTGTAGGATCGGCTGAGGTTTTCGTATACACATCTAGTGATAATATAAACTTCTGCCTGGGCTATCGAGGCATATTTTCCCAGGCTTTGATAGATATAAGCTCTTGGATTTACACAGTATATTCCTGCACCTACTCCTTTCTCGGTTTTAGAATCATCTGTGTACTATATTAGGGGTTCATTTTCTAGATATATATCTATTATCTCTTTATTTGGTATCTTAATTTTAAGAGGCAGATAGGGGTTGTGTTTAACAACTATTCTGTCTGATATCATGTCCAGTATTGGATTTGCTTCTATTTGTTCTGTTATAGTTCGTAGGCTATTACAGTCGCATTCACTATACTCATCTGTCCGGGCTCTGTACACCAATGGTCCCGCCTCTTTTTCAACAACGTTTCTGAGTCCTGGCTGGTAGGTGTGGTGCGCATCGCATCAGTTATACTTAGATATGCCATCCTTTGGAGCTTGTTTAGCTTTCGGATGGCTGTCTTTTGTGTACATTTGTTCCACCATGCTGCTGCAGCATAGGTGATCATGGGTCTGACTACTACTTTGTATAGTCAAATCATTATGCTTGGTTTGAGTCCCCATGTTGAACCAGCCACTTTTCTACATTTCCACAGCATTAGTGTACTTTTCTAGACTGTCTTGCCGAGATGTTTGTTACAATTGCGCTTATCATCGAGAGTTATCTCAAGGTATTTAGCATTTTTGGACATTGGGACCTCCTTACCAAAGATGGTAGGGCTAGTTATATTCCTTATTATCCTTCTTCTGGTAAAAGGTATAATTCTTGTGCTGCTGCGGTTGACTGATAGCACTTTAATGTAAGTAATGCAAGTATTTCCATGTCAAAAAAAGTTTATATGGAAAATCTGGAAAAATTTATTTCACATCAAAACCCAGTGGTGGATCGAAGGGGGGTGGGGACCTGGAGGTCATGACCCCTCCCCCCATAAAAACTTAAAATAAAAAATATTTAATTAATTGAGTTAATTGAAAAAATATATTTTTTTATTTTATATTTTTTTTATGTACATAATTTAACTTCAAAAAGAAATTTGTATTCCAAAACTTTAAAAAATAAAAATTGATTTCAATGAATATTATTGTATGCATGTATAGGTTTTTCTCAGAATTTCAGTTTGGGACCCCAACTTTGGTTGATCCAAAACCCTTGAGAAACACTTCCCAAGCTACGAAATAGACTCCTTCACTACCACATCAGAGCCCAAACTTAGTCCTAACTCCTAACATTCTAAAATATTTGCAGCGTTCTTATGTAAAACCACTGACATGTATAACATGGACTGACTACGTCCATAGAAATACCATGTATAAAGTGGGCTCACTTCTATATAGCGCTCCATTTCGGTCTAAGCACCAAGTACCAACTGAGAGAGAACTGTAAACAACAACAAAATAAGTGGATTCGTCGAAATATATGTTTTTAAATTAATTATTTGGGTTAGTTAGTGATAAAAGATGTTTTACCAAAGGCGATATATTCATACATCCTCAACAGAAATTCGAAAGGTTTTATTAAAATCACTTTTCAACTTCCCGCCATGGTCTATTATTTTAATTTTCAATTCATATTTTACTTAAGTTGGTCCATATCTCTTCATATTTACCAAAAGAAAAAAAGAGCAAGAACAAAATTATTGAAGGAAATGAATATTTGCACAAAAATGGAAATATTATAAATAAGAGTAGAATCGAAAAGATGAACCCACCCGGAGTAAGCCCCGCCATGTACTTGTACTTTAGTAGTAAAGCCAGCGCCTTAATAATTAAACCAATAAAAGGGAGGGCTACTTTAAAGGCAGCAGCATTGGAAAAGTGCATAAACATGGGGAAAAAGCGGCCGTCTTCCTGCTTAGGAGTAGGCATAAAGCCTGATTCAGATTGCTCGACAGGGACAGCAACAGCGGCAGCGGCAGTAACGCTATCGAGTGTATCAAATTGCACTACAGCAGCACAAGGCAGCAACCAGAATCTTCTGACATTTCTGTATGCAATGACAGCATATCCACGCTGCCTATGAAGACAGCGGCAGCAAATTTAGAATTTGAGATGACTCGGCAGCACGACGTTTGTTCTGCCTTCTCTCAATCAGCTGATCGCTCTCAACCAAAGAAAACGATTTGTTGTCGCTGTCGCTGCCCTGCCAATCTAATTCAGGCTTAAGTCACTTGTTGATAATCCAGAGTTGAGCAGGCGTAAGTCCGCAGTGTGTGCTCAAGCAGTCATTTTCAAAAGAAAAATAAATTAAAGTAAGTGACAAAAAGAAAGAAAGGAGAAAATCAAGAAAAGTATAAGCTAGAAAGGAGGGTACGAAATTTGGACCAGACAGCAGTTCAATTAAAATCCTTTTTAGGTGATTACTTGGATATTTTAAGTGACCAGGTGGGCACAAGTGGCGCTTCACGGAAGGTTAAACTTAAGTACTTCCGCCCAATTAAGTGTTCCACTCTTCCACCTAACCCTAGCCCGTCTCCACTGGCTACCCACCCTAAGCACCCAGGGCAGCGTAACACAGTATGTAAAAATGAGAAAAGTTTAGTTTGAATGACTCCTGCAGTTTGCAACCTTTTTGTAAAAAAATTGTATTAAAAAATGACAAATCATCCACACCGCTTTAATGCGAAAACCTTTCTAGTACCTTACTACAGTATTGCGGTGGCTAACCGAAGTGACTTACGACACGTTGGATTTGATGTTTTTTTTGCTAAATAAGATGACCCCCCTCATTTCAATGCTAGATCCGCCCCTGTCAAACCCCATAGAAAATTTAAATGTTCCTATGAAATATGTATGCCTTTAAATGAAAAATCAGCCCCCCCCCCCCACACAATCTTACAGCCCCCTCTGTACACAAATTCGAAAATCACGCATGATATTCGGGTGAGAAAAGTTTTTTATAAAGTTTCATACAGAAGAAAAGCAAAATGCCATTTAATGACACTCAGCAAAGCCCAGATTGGACAATCCCAAGGGGTATAGTTATCACCACCCGCCCCAAGGCCACCAGAAATGTAAATTTCTTTTACCCCATCGGAAAGCTCATTCTATATCAAAAAACCCCATGTATGTTTGTAACCTTAAAACTCTTTCGTCACGAACGACGCCCTGGACACATCCACACAAAGTTATTTAGCCAAGAGTTAGTGAGTTGATAAAAGTTATTTAAAAATTAATGCGTTCGAATCCCAGCATGCTTTGTATTTTTTTAATTAAAAAAAATTACAAAAAAATGAATAAATTAAAAAAAACTTAAGAAAAGCCCAGACTGTCTGTAACGTGCTTGAACCCCAACATACCTTTTTTCTTTAACGCTTAACCACCTACCAGCGGGAGGAAGAAGAAGAATTGGAAGTGTGCGGCTTGTTTGCAACGTACGTCAGTGTGCTTCGATGTACCTTTTCTACACTTCATCCAGTGTTTCCTTTTCTTTTTTATTGTATTACAACAGTTAAGACGCTAGACATGGCTTTTATTTATTCACATTTCCCATAATTGTCCAAGATTTAGAAACAGCTACAATAATCCGTCGGTGGTCACCATGACCGCACGTGGGTGGTTAAGGGACGAAAATTGGGGATAGGTAGTTAAGGGTTAAATTAAAAAAAAACAAAAATAATTATATTTTTATATAAACTTATCAGAGAATTCCGTTCTAAGAACGGGCAGCTTTAGCTCGTTGTAAATATTTTGTTTTGAATTTTTCGATTCGTTTTATCTTTATGGTGTGATGTCAAATTGATTGTATACTTTTCATTAATAAGTCTCACACAAGATCGCCTTGGTGAATTCTCCTTAGAATCTGAATGCTGTCATTAGATCTGCCCGTCGGATATGGGAATTTCTGACTTTGCCAAATTAAGTGTTCAACATTTACATATTGTTTGCTGCACTGCCTTACCGCAGTGACATTTACGATAATACATACGTAGTAAATACCTTTTATGTAGGTGATATAGTTAAAATATTACCAGCATAACAACGTAATTTTTACTTGGAGAAACTGTTCTACCGGGCCTAGTTTTACTCCCCAAAGACAGAAAATAAATTCAGACGTGTTTGAAGTTATCTTAAAGTCTCTTGAAACATTTATCCATATAAAAAGCCAAAACAACAACAAATAGGATAAAAAGTTATGACAATAACGCAATCCTCCTCCACCACTCTCTTTTAAACATAAACATAAAATCAGGACGCTGAACTTAAATTTGCCACCTCGACTTTCTACTTAGAAAAGGTTGAAAGTTAATTAAGAAGAAAAACGCCGTTTAATTTTTCTGCGATGAAATCGATAGATTAGGTTTGTGTAAAAGTGAAACTCCTTTCATTAAAGGCTTTGAAGCCCTCGATTATTATCATTCAGCTGGAAAATTTGATAATGCCCAAAAGCGAGATTTTCGTTGCGATTTATGTTTCATTTCCTTGTTTCCTGCGGTAGCAGTGACACGAAATAATTGCGTACGTCTTTTTTACTATAATTGGTCGGGAGCCTTTGTGCGCTATTAGAGCACACAATTCAAGGGTATGCGGATTACGTAGAATAGCACTCACCTTTTAAGGGATTTATTTTTAAATTCCGAGGGAAAATTTTCTCGCTGGGTCCACTTCTTCCTTTTTTTTATTACTTAAATTGTGCAGGGATTTGGTGGCTTAATGTTGACTTACTTCCCGTGGAGACTTCATATTTGAGAATGTGTGTACGATAATTAAAATTTTTGGCAACATTTTTCTTTTCCACTTTGAAAGAAGGCAGCATACATGATGCAAACTTTAACAGCATTTATTTAACCTCCTCTAATGAAATATGAGTAATATTTTCACGTTCTATTTTGAGCAAATACTTATTTTTTCACATTCAGTGTGATATTAAAATATTTCTCACGAGGTGCTAGATTAGGTTAAACGGCTGGTTTATTGTGATGGCACCCCATCGAGACCCTATTGGAAGAAGATTGCTCAATTTAGACTCTCATTAAAGCCAGACACAAGTAGTAATGACAAGATTGGGGTATTCACACAGCAGACGGTAACCGATTTCAAACTCTCTTCCCCGTGCATACAGCTTCTGCGGAGGGCATTGTATGGAGCTTGAATGCATTCCGAATGTTTGCAAAGAGGCAGTGTCCCGTGATAACTGAAGTAAAGTTCCGCACGCCATTTCGGTTCAATATTAGCAGAGGTTCTGGCTTCCCAAGAGATATCTTAAGGCGAAATCCTGCATGTGGTTAGTTCTCCTCATCTGTGATTAGCATGTCAATGTAAATCCTGATATCTCGATCACTAGGTATTTTGGTTTAAAGGTCCTGTGTCAAAAGAATCCTGTTCCGTACCGCTCAGTGACAAAAAACAATCTTGTGCAAAAAATATGGCAAGACTAGGAGGAGGTGCACATGAAAATTTCAAACAATTTTGGTAAAATTTTTTGCAATGATTTTGACGGGAGATGGCTCAAAGGATGATTCAAGGATCATAAACATAAAATAATTTCCAAAAGGACTCACTGGTTTCCGAGAAAAACGAAAACGCCGATAATATAATTAACTAAAAATCAGGGACCGAAAATATTTTCAGTATAGGTACGTAAGAGGAGAATTGTTTTTTCACACTGACGTGGTAGCTACAACAGTATGTTATGGCACTATGGTGAGCGATTGGCTTGGACGTGAAGTCCAGACTGCCAGCATGAGCTGACAGATCACTCAGTAGACAGCGTTGACATGCAGGGCAGCACGCTAGCTCGCCTCGGCTATTGGCGGAGAGTGTGAGGAGGTTCCACGAAAACCTGCCGCTGATACCTGCCATATACAGAAAAAAATTCGTGCCTAACCAAAAGCAGTCGCACACATCCGGTCCAGAAGGGACCTTCGCACTACTTACCCATACTTACTTGAAGGCGCAGGTGACGTACCTTCGGCTATTTTGCCCCATCCACTCATACGACACTGAGGGCAGCAATTTAATTTCAGTGCCCCTGTACTGACCTGAAACGAGAACAGAGGAGCGGACCTTTTCAACCCCTACATCAATAGGGCTCCAGGAGAGTGAAGGAAAAAATCAAAACTTTGCCATTCCATTACGTTATAATCGAAACTGTATTATTTCAAAATTACAAGTGATTTGGTTTTTTTTGCTTAATTTCACCCCCGTAGTATTCTGATTCTGTTATCTTACTTCTAATTGTCCTGTTATGCTCTACAATGCTAAAGTGGATATAACAGATTTTACTTAAACGTTTATATACTACTACGCTACTATGCCAGCGTCGCGGAGGCAACCCAAAGAAATAGTTATTAAGCCGAATTTCACAAAATCTTTACTTACGCCGTTTTTGGCTCCCTTCTTGCCTTTTCACGCTGTTAAAAAAAAATCCAAGTCCTAGCAAAACTCTTCTTCTTCCTCTCGATTCGGGTGCGTTCGGCGCGTCTCGACACTCCATACATATAGAAAGCAGCCCGCGCATACATCATGCCGCTAGCCTCAGTGTAGCATACTGCTACATGCAGTATGCTACGAACATAACAAGTAGCGGCAGCGGTTTTATGCCTGTGTCTGATGTTTCCAGATAGTCTTACATCAAATTCAACAATAAATTTGACAAAGGGGATCATTTGAAATTTCTTTCCTTCCAAAGTAGAATTGCAGAATATTTCAACCAATCAATTGATTTTGCTGTGTCGAAATTAAACCAGTATTATTGGTAGTATCTGTGTTAAAAGTGGCAAATTAATTTTTATTTTTGCCTGGTGCTGGAAAATAATCACGAAATGAAGACTTCAACACTTAGAGATGTTGAATAATTACGTTTTGTACTTCTTGAGGCAGGACTTCATCTGATGATTCTTAAAACGTAGAAAGATTAGGAAAATGTGTTAAATTTTTTGAAAAATTATGACTTCTATTTTATCTTGAGTACTGAAGATGTTGTTTTCTGTTCTCTGCAGACTCATGTCCAACGTATTCAGAGCATTTGAGATATCAGTTAAATAAGCTGTTATGAAAAACCATGTAAAATTATTTAGACGATCAGCATGTTTGATAACGCTCATGGGAATTGTTCTAAAAGAGCATTCTGATCTTATACCTTAGCTCAAAAATACGGGATACAACACAACATCATCCATTATTATTTTTTTTTCAATTTTCTGACATATTTTTAGCAACTAATGCCTCTCTATAAATGTAACAACGATTCCAATCCAAACGATTGAAGAATTCATTATCTTGAAACGAGTTTGAGGTTCCAGTCGTGCATCTGACATATCTCGACACGAAGTGTGTTTAGTGCTTTCGGCTATAAATTTATCCCACTCAATGTATTTTGCACTGCTGAAAAGATGTCGGAATATATTCACACTCAAAATAACCGGAGAATACTGATTGCACTCACACTTTTTATACCATAGTTAAAATCATAGGGTAATTACTAAGTTTATCATTCCGTTTAAACAAAAAAAAAAGTTAATTTCAGTTCAAAAATGTCATTAATCGGGCAACTGCTTCGTAGAGTTGCCATACAAAAATTTTCCTTTCACTATATGCCTGAGAATGCGGCGACCGTAGAGCGTTGAAATTTTGTACATAACGTTTTCATAAAAATAGTAAATAAAAATTCAAAAATAAACTAAATCGGGCTACCCCTTCTTGGTGTTGCCATACAGAACTTTGGGTCTTCACTTTATTTAACTTTTATTTTCATCAAGGGTATCACATTATTGGTCTTAGTCCAATTATAACTACTTTTTCTCTTGCTTCTAATATATCCACGGATGAGTCCGTGGATCCACTTTCGGAAAAGTTGATGTCGGATATAAACATATTTCAAAATTTTTGACTGTCGAAATTAGTGCGTGTCACGAAGACCTAACAGTCTCCCAAATTTCCTATTCCTTCAGCTCCTCGTTATCGAGGAAAATGTCTGCGACAGATAGACGGACGGACATAAGAAAGATCTGAAAAGAGTTCCGCTTTTTCCTTATAAGGTATGGAACCCTAAAAACACTTCAACGAGCTTACGAACAAATCTTCGAAAGAAACGGTGGAATTGATTTTAGATTTTCCTCCTCTTTATATGTCTCCTCAACAAGACCACCATAATACCTACCGGAAAATCTATGTGTGTAGCACACAATTTGTGGTCAAATAATGAATGGATTTTCTTGTAGGTAAACATGGATGGTTTGTAAAACACCACTTGTTGCAAACTTAATATGTTGCCCGAAAAATTTGAATATCCTATCTTTACGGTACATATGCCTGTACATAATATACAATAACAGATAAGATTATTTTATTTTTCTATTGACTTTTCCCCATTTATAAATAAGGGTGCAAACCCTTACCATTCTGTCACTTCCAAACTTCCAAACTGCACAAAAACTACATGAACTCATACTTTTGAAGGGAAACTTTATAGAAATGGGTTCAATATTCGTAAAGAGTCACAAAAGCTTATATGTAGGTCCAAAAGTTAAGTTGAATGCAGTCATCAATAACTGTTCACATGAGTGTGACAAGTGATAAAGGACATAACATAGTGGGACAAATTCATCGACAGTCAAAATTTTATCAATACCTAAACTATGGCCTGACAGAGAATTGTCCATTAAATGTGTATAAATCACATACACTGATAACACTGTTCTTCAGGCAAAAGTAAAGCTTTTACGATTAAAGCATTCTAATAATTTCTTAGCTAAAAATATTGAATGTATTTAGGCCATCCTTACCTTACTCAATCGAAATGTATGTAACAATGTGCATAAGTACATATATACCTACATGAAAGGGAAATGAACTCATAAATATTCAAATCATATACTATAGGCATGATAAGGAGCGAAGTGAAGTAATTTAATCAAACCATAACGTGATTATAATTAAAGAGAGACAGCCAATCCAATGTATGATGAATATGATGGATGGGCAGGTAATTCCGGTAATTTAAAATGAATTTCATTTATTCATGGCGTCATCGTGCAACGGATAATAAAATTCTTCGGAGTATTTGTATACATTTTTTTTGTTTTTTGGCTGAGAGGAAATTCAATTAATTGATATCGTCAGCTACAAACAAACGTTGAATCCTTTCATATCCATTGAAATGGATGAATGAAATTTTTAATTAGCATATGATGAAAGAACAATTTTGATATAATTTAAATTTAATACAATTTTTCTATTGAAAATATTCGGAGTATTTGTGATTTCTATTGTTTGTGTTGAAATTCATATTTAATTATGTTGTTGATTGTTTCTGAAATTAAAAAAAAAAAATATTACAACAGAAAAATCGACTTTGAAATTTACACTCTAAAAAATTTGTTTAAAATTAATCAAATTTTACTGCATTCTGTGTAGTAAATTTCCTACTGGAAAATGCACAGCTGTTGAATCGTACTACAATGAATGTAGTAAGCAGTGAAATCAGTAGGGATTTTCAACAAATGCGTAAAATTCAAGTGAATGTGCGTAAAAATCAACAAAAGTGCGCAAAATTCAAGAAAAAGTGCGTAATATTAAAACAGAATGTTGAAAGTTATGTATAAATAAACAACTTTACACATTTCATGTTCATTAAGTAAAGGAAGCTTAAAGAAGCAACGTGCGGTCCGAATAGTTTAAATTGCGTAAAAGGTTAGAAAAGTTTTCAGTTTCCTGATTCATTTATGGAACTAGATTCCTATAGTTAAGCAAGAGGTTAAAACTGTTTTGTTACCCCTCATCACTATTATGAGAAATAGGAAATTTTTTTTAAATCGTGCGCCCAATAAGAAAAAGGTATCTTCTGGTGATACTATTCATATTAAAGACAGAAAAACAATCAAATTTTTCGAATTAAACTGTCAAAACTGGCAGCCTTCTACAGATCATATAGTGAGGAATTAAATATGAATGAAAAGAAACTATATATGCAGAAATTACTTACAAAACCGAGTAACTTGGAGGAATGTCAGAAACAAATAGTGATACAACACAGTAAAAAATTCTTACTACTTTCAAAGTAGGCAATTTAGTGCCTACTCTTAAAGTAGTAATTTTCAACCAGTTGAAAAAAATTACACATCCTTCTTAATCTTAATACTCAATGTAGTAAATGAATTACACACGAATTCGTAAAATTACACATTTTCATAGTAATCGAATTCAAACATACATACTTTGTAAAATTACATATATACTTTGTAAAATTACACACACGATTGTAAAAAATGCAATAAGATGCGTAAAATTCAAATAAAAATTTATATGTGGTTACTTTTTTAAAGTAACCGCTCTGCTTATTTCGGAAATCAATTTTTGTCGCGAAATAACCAGTGATGAAAACTCTGAAAAAGTAAGAATTTGTCTGTTTTCATAACATCAGTAGAATAGTATTCTTTTGTTTATTTTATGAAATATTGCAAATTTACAATACATAAGTTTATCCATGATTAGGGTTGGCAATCCCGTGCTATATTTTCAATCCCGGGATTTCAAGATTGCATTTACCTAGTCCCGGGATTTTCGAATATTTGGTCTTGAAAGATATTAACATATTATTTCAACAAAATTAATGACATGACACATTCAAAAATAGGTTAATAAAAAGTAATTTATTAAATTATAAGGAAATTCATTGTTTTTATAATATTATATGCATTCTTAATTAAATTGTAAAAAGTTCATTGTTTTTATAGATATAACATTCATACGAATTATTTTTTATTATTTTTAAAATACGTTTTGAGGAAGCACAGCACATCCAAAGTTTCATCGTCCAAACGACTTCTTATTTTAGTTGCAAAAAATCCGGCCGCAGAAAAAGCACGTTCAGATTCTACACTGGTTGGCTTAATAGTCATTAAAAAATCGTATGCTCTTTGCAAAAAGTCACCACGTGTTCCTCCATTCTCAAATAAGAGCATTTCTCTTTGAATTTTCACTGACAGCGTCTCACATCGAATTGCTATCCTCGGCAAATGTGCTTTTTTTTTAGCTTTATTGAGCTCGTCTGAAATACTTAAAGGTTCTTCAAGAGAACAAGAAAGAGATTCAGATGGAAGCTCAGAAGAATCTGAAACAATTGCGAGAGGTGCCTCATTTGAAACAGTAGGTATAATTTCGGACTCATGAAATGTTAGTGATATAGCTGGATTTGAAGCGTCTAGTCTTTCGAGTAACTCAACTATTAATTTGCGGAATTTTATGGAAGAAGGAACTGTTACAAGCTCTATTTCGGATTCGGACTGAACGTTTGTTCTACCATTGTGCAGATACTGAAGTACCCCACTGATATCTGTTCGTCTTTGTTGCATGCGAAGAATAAGAGCTGAATGCAATTTTTGACTTATAACGTTGTTAGCATCTTTAAGTTTTTTTAACATAAAAGTTATGGCAACATCGGCTGTGAACAGATTAGCATCCCGACGGCAAAGGGCGTCAACTGTTGCTTTTACTGGGACTAGAGCACCAATGATGGCGGATACCATTTTAATCTCATCATTGGATAAAGCAAAAGATTCATCTTCAGGTGGACATATGTCTATCAATGCCTTTTGTATACAATTTTTTAATCAATAGACGCGTTCCAGCATTGACAAAAGGCTGTTCCACCTAGTCTTGCAGTCTTTTATTACAGTTATTTGCTTCCCAAATTCGGCAGCAACATACTTCTGCAAGACATCGTTTTTTGTTGGCGATCGTCTGAACATTACTATCAATTTTCACACCTTCTTGATCACCGGACCACAATTGACCTCAGTAACATCACATTGGTTTCCTCCATGCCTATGACCAGAATCCAGGTCTACCAATTCTTCGTGGCCAGAAAAATTCTCATCTTCGTTTCTCTCTGAAAAATCGTCTTCTACTTCTGATTGTTCATCTTCTTCGAATTGCTGATCTGTTTCTCTTTCTAAATCCTGCTTTTGATGTAGTACTTCAATTACCGCCAGTTGGACACCGTGGGCAAAGCATAACTGTCGATTTACAGGTATTAATCTGCCAACTTTTTTCATCACACTTGCTCCGTCGGTCATAATACCGACGATATCTTTTCGCAAATTAAGTCCATATTCTGCAAGCTTTTGTTCCAATAGCTCAATACATGTACTTGCAGGCATTGATCCTGTTATTCGAACAAAGCCTAAGCTCCAGAACTGACAGTTTTGTGCATGTAAATTAATATTCAAGTATCGACGGTTACGTAGTGATGTCCATTCATCTTTCTCCTATACCGAATTCAGGGTTCTTTCTGTCAGTTATTTCAGTGATTAAAGAATTCCTTATTTTTTTGCTGTAATCTACAACCATTTTGCGCACTGTGTTGACTGTTGTAGGTAAGCTTTTGAATCCTGTTGCCATAAGACCTGCACGTAAATCACAAGAACGGCATATAACATTGAATGAAATCCCATCAAGGGCTGTTAATCGTGCAAGTGTAGCAGGAAGTGTTTTTTCTTCTCGCTCCAGCATAGGAAAATACTTCGTTAACGTTTTCAATTTTTTTTGTTGGTGGTTCATCTGGTCCTGGTGTTATTGCCGAAGTACTAGCTGTTGTGAGGTTAATTTTATGCATCGAAAGTAGGTGCGTATGGAGACCTTTCGTTGAACCACCTCCAATTTTTAAAATCTTTTTGCAGTCGGTATACTTACACATCGCTGTCTGCCCTTTTTCTTCTCGTAAGAAATATTTCCAAACAACAGAATTACTTTTCTTGTCATAGTCCATGTAAGAAGCCATTATACTTTTTAGAAAATTTTCAGTTCCAGAACGAATGACAATTTAATTCAAATTAGCACTTTAAAATAACCAAAAACAAATAACGTCTGTTCGAGATAAAAATTAAAAGCAAACTAGATTAAATGCGGCTGAGCGCCAACAAATTTTCAGTATGTAATTGCAATATTGGAAACAAAATTCCAAGAATTTCGAATTTTAAAATTTATAAATCTTAAGAATTTCAATGCAAATAAAACTCCTAGCAGAATTTCATCATGCATTCATTTTGCCATTTTCGTTGCTACAGTATGCTGTGGAAAGCAATGATAGCACTGCCGATTGCTGTAATATAACGAAATAAAACATCAACGATGCCTCACCCTGATGTAGGGAAGGCCTCAATTTTTGCTAGAAATTTACTGGAAATTTTTTCTTTAGAATTTATCTGAAAATTACTCCAGTTGGCCACTGAAGTGTTAAAAACTCTGTCGAAACATTTTCTGTAAATTTCTGAAGAAATAAATGCGCATATACGCGTCTACGCTAATAAAAATAGTTAGCGACCCAAGCACCCGTTGGTGCTTTCAAATTTCGAGTTTCGTTGTATAACAGCAATCGACAGTGATATCACCGCTTCCACAGCATGCTGTAGAAACAGCAAAAGCAAAATGAACTTGAAATAGCACAGCATAACCAGCAGTGAAATTTCGAATAACAGCAACAAGCATAGCAGTTCCAAAATAAATTTATATATATATATATATAAGCATGATTTTATGTGCTGCGTTTGCTGTCTGCTATTGCAGGGTGCCTAGAACTTGAAATTTTTAAATTTTTAAATTTTAAGAATTTGTATTAAAAAAATTCCAAGAATTTAAATTTGAAAATGTTCAACCAAATACGCTTTTTTTAAGATTTTTTCAGGAAACCGTAAGCAATTTTTTATTTAAGCTTAAATAATCAAATCCCGGGATTAAGTGTTCGATCCCGAGATTTTGAAATTGTTAAAAACTGCGGGATCCAGGGATTCCCAACCCTATCCATGATAATCATAGGTTCGATTTGCATTCCACACAATACAAAAAAGAAAACAAAGCTCAATAAAGTGTTGAAGAACTAAATTAAGAAAACGAAATTCTTTTAGAATTTTTTGTAATTTTTTTTTTTGTTATTAATATAATTGAAAATTTCTATAAACAAAAACAAAATAAACATAAATTTTATTTTAAAGCTATTTACATTTCAAGGTCAGTTCAATACTTTTATAGCTACATGGAGTAAAATTTATGATGGAAAAATTTACATAAAATATATTGAAAAAATAAGCATTCATTAATCCAGATTAATGCAAGAAAAAAGTGCAGAGTGCACACATTTAAGATGATTTTAATTGAGCAATTGCCGTTATCAGACGTACAACTTTAGCCACAGCATTTATATTTTTCTTTTTCCCTCGTGTTATATCTGTGTGGATTTCGAAAAAGTACCTTTGTATGAAGTCCCAAGTTTGTGATGCTTCCTGGGGATAAGTCTTATTTAGAATGAAATAAAAACAGAATTCCTGCAGAATCCCCTCTTGAATATTCTTTGAAAGTGAATTAGCAACTTCTTTTTCAATAAAAACATAAATAGTATTTCGCTCATCACTTGTTTCTATATTTGTATTTATAAAAAATAGTTTATATAAATTGATTACGATAAAGAAATTTACCAAAGACTGCACACCAAGGAGAATTATTTGGGACATCAATATCTGAAAATTGAGCACCAATCTAAAAATAAATAAATAACTACAATTGTTTGCATTTCTAACGCATACAAATAAGTCCAAATTTTCTTGAAAATAGTGACACAAAAAATCCAGAGCAATAAGATCGTATTTTGCATATTTTGTTTAATATTCTTGGTTTCTTAGTTTCCCCAAATTTAATGATTTGTTGGACTTTTTCATGAAATGTTAAGGTGATATCAGATATTTTTTTTCTGTTAGACTCTTAAAATGCCTAAAGACAAATTCTTTTCTCAAAATTAAGGGCCAATTATCCTTTATATCCCCAAAACTGGGTACAATTTTTAAGTTGTTCAAAATTTTTCTTTGTTGAGTATAACATTCATCCATTAATGACTGTATTCTATTATGCTCTTCTTTGGTAAAAGTTGCTTGTTTACTTATGACGAAGATATAAGTCGGAAGATATGCAGATCAAGATTCACTGAATGGATCATGATGGCTGTCAGATGGCTCAGACAACATTCCTGCAATTTGAGTATCTATCGGTCTCGGTTTTGGCTTCTTCCTAGCAAAGTACTCCTAAAAGAAATTTAAAAAAAAAGTGTTATTAAACCCTGCTGTTCTCCATTCAGAAAGTGGAAAACTAATACAGGTTTTTTATTCAATAAGTTAATGAAACAATAAATACATACCTTTTCCATGAAATCAGCTACGAAAGCACTATTAAAACGTTAAAAAAAACACTACACTCTCTTATACTCCTTCAAAACACGTCCTAACAAATGTCACAATTGCACAAAATGAATATGTTGAATGACAGCTACAATCAAAAATTTCGTCGCTACTTGAGAGTATAAAGACCGAAATGGGACTACAAAATCCCATTAAGGGTGGTTTTAGCGTTCATGCGAAGCTCTTGAAATTTTGCTGGGACCTATGCGTCCCACCAGTCACGAATGGGTTAAAATGGGTATTAAAGTTGATGCCGATGCCTGTCAATATTAAATGTGAGTATTGCAACGCTAATTAATCCCCAATACAATGGCGGCATCCGCGTGGAATTCAATTCGATGCCGATGGTAAATCGTTTTACTCCTCGAAGAAGTTGATCTTAATGTTAAAAATAGTATTTAGCTTCTTCACGATGATGCTCCAACACATTTTGCGGAACAAGTGTAACAACATTTGGATAATGTGTTTCTCGGAAGGATATGATAGGTCAAGGTGGACCAGTTGTATGACACCTTCATTCCCCTGACCTAAATATACGAGATTTTTGTTTTTGAGATCACATAAAAAGTTAGGGTGCACGTTGTTGAATTTAATACTGAGACTAAGGTAGAATTGCGAAATTTTTAACATGTTGCCGCTGAGGCACTCCGAAAATAGATTGATTTAGGCCGTGGACTGTCGTCTCCATAATGACTTAATTTTAAATTAAATGGAGTCAAATGTGCAGTATGTCACACAAATATGAGGTGCATCAAGAACCCCTTTTGCAAGATTTCGTTTCAATTTAAAATGGAGAAATTTGTTTACTCCATATTAGTGAAATTACAGTAAAAGTGACACCAGGCGCGTATTCAGACCTGCAGCTTGGTGGAGGGGGGGGGGGATAACAACTAAAATGCTCGAGGGTGGGGGGGGGGGGGGGAGGAAAAAGTCGGAAGTTGTCGCTTTTCAATAATTTTTTGTTTATCATATTTAAGTTGGATATCACAAAATTCAATTTTCGGTTTGATTTGGAGAACCTGTCGATAATATTATCCATCTCAATGTCGATCTCAGAGTGGACAGATATTAAGGACTCATATCCAGATACTCTTTCTCGTGCAAAGATTGTAGACATAGATGTGATGCAACGGATTCTGTCACGGTTGAAGTAAATGACTGAGCGTGAGAGTTTGCACCTTGATTCACATTCAAAGAAATAGGAGTAGAAGTGCATGATATGTCAGTGACTATTTCTTTTGATGTGAACTTAACTGATCTTGCTTTCTTCTGAAAAAAGTTATCAATGGTCTTCTCAGTCTTCTACTTTCCACTTTCGCTACTATTCCTACTTCCATCGCTAACTAGTGTAGCAAGTTTGTTCTTCTCCTGTAAATTAAAAGTAAACACGAAGTTAAATTAAACAACACTACTTGAATTAATACGACAGTACAAGCAAAGCAACGGCAACTACCGCAGGCAGAGGAAAGCGAGTGGTTTTTATTTTAATGGTCTTGCCGTAAAAATTGTGAAGAAAAATTATAAAATCAATTTTAGTGGCATCAATCCAACTGATCGTTTTCAGCAACTAATAGTGTATAAAAATTCGAAAGAAGAATGCTAACGTAAATTTCTAAGAACAAAATGTATGTTTGCCAACGCTCATAAATATCTTTAGCGACCAAGACCAGCCAAGGCACCTGAATCAATATAATTCTTTGGAACCATTGTCCGCCGACAATAGTGCATAAAAATCTAAAGAAAAATTTTCAAATCTTTCTAAGCAAACTGAATACTTGTGCCCTTTTCCGAAACAGTGAACCACCAGAATCAATGCACCAATTCGTTTGGACCGTTGTCGGTGAATAGTTAATCACTCAAAATATTAAGAACAATGTGCAACTATATTTCTAAAGGCACGTGCACAACGTGGCGAAGTCAGGCGAAGCGAGGTTATATCAAGAGTTGAAAAAATAAAATGGTTATAGCTGGCATATTCTTATAGGGTTTTTCTTTGATATAATCAAGGGGTTCTTTATTCATTCTCATATATTGGAAGAATCTATCAGGATCAGTCCGAAAATCTGCACATGAATGATATTTCGCCAAATTCCAGATGTGTTAATCGGGTGGCAAGCAAAAGAGCGAAAAGTACACTTAGGTGAAAAATGCCATATAGTTGCACTACTTGACAAACACAAAATTTCTTCTTCTGAATCTGTTGACATAATTTATGCTCTCACTTCACGATTCACTAAGAAACTGAACGCCTCGTTGTGAACACTACGCTTCGAGATGTATCTTATCTTCACCTCGCCTCGCTCAACTGTCTAGCCTCGCATTGCCTCGCCTTGTTGTGCACGAACCGTAAGAAAAATTTAATGCTTCCATACGAACGTAAAAATTTTGAACAACTCAGGCTTGAATTAAAAATTCAACGGGTGGCTAGACGCTGATTGCATAACTAGGGTTCTACTGGAAGAACTGTAAAACAAAATTTGTTAAGTCAAGGTTTAAATACAATTGCGACGGGCAACGGCAAACGGCGAAAAAATGCCGCTGTCAAACATCTAAAAGCATAGCGTCTTATGTGAATGCCCAAATTACTACGGGTGACGGTCAGCGGTCGACGAAGTTGTCGTCGGGATTGATAAATTTCTAATTTTGCCGTCGCTGCTGCAGTACTACCAACAAAATCAAACGAATGAATTCTTGTGGCATTTATTTTTTGTCAAGTTTGTAAGACGTCGCGTAAATTTCAAAACAATGAATTTCGATGAAAAATTGATTGAGGAAGTGCGAAATCATAAAATAATTTATGACATACAAGACAACCAGTAAAGACGAGTAGACAAAAAAGACATGCTTTGGATGGATATTAAGAGGCGCTTAAATACAAATGTTAAGGTTGTGATATTTTTCGAATTTAGTTTGACTTTAATTTAGTTAATTTATGTATTTTAAATTTTTCCTTTCCGCACTTTGGTCCATTGCAATTCTTTCAAAATAATATAAAATATTTTCGATAAAATTTGATTCAAAACGCTCAAAACTAATAATAAATGAAATTTCAATATCTTCTTCTTTCACAATCGCCGCTCACTGCCTGTCGTTGCTATTGTACTCCCAATTTTTCGATTACCTGTTTTGACAGCGAATTTCCCGATGCTCTTTACCATCGGAAAATCAGATAGGTAAAAAAAAAAAAATTTATGATCACTTACCAATTGCTTAGAAATAATAACACATTTTAAACTCGAAATTGTGTTCTTTTTAATATATATGAGTAAGTAATGGGCGCAACAAAAATATAAAAGAATCTTCATAACTGGGCACCTATGGCATTACGTGGCATATTTTCTAAACAATCTAATGCTAAAATAAATATGCATTCCAAAATTAATTACTATCCTGTGATAGGTATGAAGATGACTTTTCGATACTATATAAAAACGCAAGAAAATTCTAAAAAATTCGTTCACGTTTAAAAGACGAAGAGCTACGAGCGAATGACTATTATACCTAATCCACTATTGCTACTCATAAGTTGACAAACAAACCATACAAACAAATCGTACTATACTAAAATCATCCTGTTAAAACTTTTACAGCTCGCTCTACAGTCCAGCGACACATTCAATTCCACCGCGAAGGTTAGTGACGCTTTAGGGGGGCGGGGGTCATGACCCCTGTGACCCCACTATGTATACGCGCCTGAGTGACAGCTTCCTCGATTGCAATGAACTGAATTTATTAAAAATTGAAAGACTTTCCTAAATAAATCAGCAGACATAAGCTAATAATGAAATTTCGTTTTTTTGATGTTATTGTCAAAACTGCTACGATTGTCCAGAATTAGTAGAAAATTAATTTGGAATCACTTTTCGTTCGTCCAAATGTAATGTTACCATTTCTTCCATGGACATAGTCATTTTTGAATTTTTCTAATTTTCAAATTTGATGCCTTCCACCCCGCACGATTGATACTTCATTTATAAGAATAAGTTTTGCAGCGGGGTATTATCTACCCAAAACAACCTTAATACACTCATAGACCACACCAGACGTATTATTGCATTCATGTCTTTAGCTATTAGTTAGTCATAATTTATCATAAGCTATCATTGCGTATAGGTAAAGAATCTTCCTGTGTAGAGTAGAAATTAATGAATTTAGGAATATTGTATTTGGATCTATAGCGTTGGAGAAGAGAAAAAATATTTTGAAATGCTGATTTCTGATGATGAGCATTAATATATGTAGGTACAGCGTAGGAAAAATTATATAAATATTCTCTTTTTCGTCAAAATGGAACATCTCGCTTCATAGGGAAGGTCAGTAGCTACTGGTCTTTGGAACTAGATGTTCATGTGAAGGTGATTTTAAATTAGAGATGTTGTGTGAACCAGTTTTATTGTCATCGACTACACTGGAAGGGTCGATTTCTGGAACATCAACTCTGCCTGCTATACTTCTATAACGAGCCTATGCCAGTAAAAAACCATCTTCCGGAAAAGATTAAACCACACCGGGGTCATTTGACGGGAAATATAACAACTTCTGGGCAAAGCTAACTGGTTCTTTACTGCAAAGGAGATGTCGTCTACTGCATCGTTGATAAAAAGCATTGCGACAAAAATTGACAAAGCGAATTTGAACGAGGACGAAATCGATGAAATGCAAGAGGCAGTTTTAGATGTATAATTTGGATGTCCAGAAAAAGAAACCTGAATTGAACGTTTTCTCTAGTGAATACAATATTAAATCCTGTTACAGCATATACTTATATATTGGCATAGTAGCCCTCGCATATTGCGAATATCGATATAGCGTAATTAGCTTTCCCAAATAGAAATGCAGAGAATCTTATCGCCATTGCCCTTCTCTAAGTGATTCTCCCATGCCATAATCTGGGAAATTCTGAGAGCAATATAGTCAACGCATTCTTCTCGCAAATAGTTTATGAAAAACAACTGCAGCATACACAATTCTCTTACCACTAGGACTCTCCAGCGGCAAGATATAATACCAAACGCATTTTCTATGGTTCTCCTGGTACAGGACAATCTGTGATTGAATTATTCCAGTTATTCTATTAAATTTTTCCCTGAAAATATTCTTAGAGGAAATGTCGCCTAACCTACAAACTAATATGGTGGCTTCAGTGAATTTCATTCTAAGGACTTTTCCTCAGGCAAATGTAAAGTGTTCCTTAAAAGCCGCTCGACGAAACTACTTGCAGCAAACATACTAGCAACAATTCTGCTATACCAGGGGCTCAGGTTTTTTTTACACTAATCTCGTTTTCTTTTACAAAAAGCTGATTAACATAACTTTTCTTATAAAGCTTTAGACTTTCCTCTTTAACTTCTAGGTCAAATTAAAGAGGACACCTATGTGCTAACTGTAACTGTCAAAGAGTTATTAGCTCATGACTTATTAAGCTCAAAGATAATTTGTTCCCTTAGTGACTAAAAGCATATAATTTAAAAAAAAATCGTTTAATTGCGGTATGACCCGAATAATAATTTTTTAATGGCTACATTTAGGATACAGGTGTAATATCTCAAATTAAAGAGGAGAGTCCCAAGTTCAGCTTTTTGTAAAAAAATAAAAACGGGGTCAAACATACAAAGAAAAGGTAAATCCGAAACTTATATTTTAAACCAACATAACTCCGGAGAGGAGAGGAGTGCGGGACTGGTTGAGCAGTCATTGGAGAGCTTATGAAGTTCTTCATAAAAGAAAAACTGTATTTTTAAAGATAACTCCGAAACTTAAGGAAACCTACATGTGTACATCAAAAAAAGTTCGAATTTTCTGTTTACACAAGTTTCAAAACCGTTGAACCTTTAAAACCTTTTCTGCTAGTTTGTAGCGATGGCTACATTATTGATGTGATCGGTCCTTTTGTTGCGACTACATCCGATGCGACAATTATGCAAAGCATTGTTAATGACGAAAACAACGCGTTTCATTGGGTGTTTGATCAAAAATGAAGTTCTTATTTTGGACCGAGTCTTCAGGGGGATACATACTTTTTGTATTGATTTAATTTAATTGTATGTGTTACACTACCTTTATTTACTTAATCTGAGAACACGTTTTTGTACTTTTCTCAAAGGAGTGGGAACAGACCCTAGCTGCATGTCTACATGTCTACAGACTGAGCTTACTCCGGAATTGAAACTCCATTCATTTCACAACTGAAAAATCTGTTTTCCAAGTAAAACCAATTTATTGGAATCAAAATCGTATGTGTTGTTTTTACGGCCATTCATAAAATAAAATAAATGGAACATGTTCTGAAGAGATACTTTTTGGACATAGAGGATTGACCGCAGGTCGGTCAACTTCATTTACTTTCGGTAAAATTGAATTTTCGTTTCTATCTTGGCACTGCAGCTTTCGGGTTTGCGTACCCTCGGATATAAAAATGATACGTTTTTACGAATTTTGTTTAAGGTTTTGTCACAGACAAGACATATACAGATATCGATGGCAGTACTAAGAAAATGATGTATGGAAGAGCTAATACAGATCTTGGCTAAGATTAGTAGGAAGTTAATGCAAATCGACGATAAAATGCGATTGCACAGTGAAATTTCAACTTACCCCAATAAATTTAGTTTGTGGAATGCAAAGAACGACAGGGCGTATGTACTTAAAGCTGGAAATTTTTCGTCTGTAGTAGGCGATCAGAGATAACCACACTGATGAGACCTCTCTGATCCCTGGGTCGAAAAGTTCGATATTTTTTTGCATTTCAATGGATTTTGTAAATTCATTGGGGAAAAAACATCGCTGGGTCGGTATGTACTTAAGTACAGCCAAAGAACGACTGATTGCAAAAAAATCTCAGCGGCTTCGGCTTTCCTGCCTGATTAATCGTGGAATATGACAATAAATATCGGGATTCAAATTAAGAGCAAAAAGTTTGGTTTATTGTATATAATGCCCCCTCCCCTCACAACCAATCAGACCTGCAAGACGATAGACAAAATTTGTTCGGACCGTCTACAGCAGTGGTTCTTAAGCTTGTTAGAGGTACTCACCCCACCACCAAAACCATTAAAGAACAAAACCATTATAAAATGCTTTTAATATAAAACAAAAACATAATAATGAATATTTAATGCAAATCAATGTAAATTCTGCTCTTGCCTTTTAGAGACTAGTTCAAAAATGCGCGGCTTTATCTTGGCAAGTGCCACTCTCATGTCATTTTCGCAACAAAATCTGTTCCTTTTCTTCGTTTTTATGTCCAAAATCCTTGAAAAGGATTGCTCGTAAAGATATGTTGCAACAAACGGTATGAAAATCTCCAGAGCTTTCTTAGCAATAACAGGGTACGTTACCATTTGTTGACACCAAAACGTTGAGAGCGTTGTTGTTCTGAAGAGTTGCTGTTGAACCTGGCTCTGCTGAATTTCAATGATTTCATCGAGGTATTCATCATTGACATCTGTTGTCTCAACACTAAACGTGAACGGATGTGTTTTCCATGCTGGATATGACTCTCTTGTAGGGGCGTATCCGTCGAGAGATTTTGCAAGCTCATCTAAATGTGTGTCTAAATGCGTGGCAATTGCTTGCTTCAGTTCCGCTGCTATAGAAATGTCTCCGATTCCAGATACACCTTCGATCTTACTTACACAGTCGTCTAGCAAGGGAAAGTTTTCGAAGTTATCGTTCTCTGTTCGTCGTTTCCATAACGGTAGCTTTTTTTGAAAAGCCTTCAGGTTTTCTTCTGCTTCGATGATGTTGACTCCACCTCCCTGCATCTGTTTATTGAGATGATTGAGAGCTGCGAAGATATCAGCCATGTACGCTAAAATGAGAATATACTCAGAATTTTTGAAGCAATCTGCATGACAATGTTGGTGCTCTTGCAAAAACAGGGCCAATTCCACACGCATGGCAAAAACACGATTCAGCACCTCACCCCGGGATAACCACCGAACGTTAGAATGGTACAAAAGTACCCCGAATTCAGATTCCATTTCTTTACACAGCTCCCTAAAGATGCGGTACCTCAGAGCACTATTTCGCACATAGTTCACGCATTCCACTACAATTTTGAATACTTCTGCCAGTTTTGGAGGCAAAGTTTTTGTTGGTAACGCATGCCTGTGCAGAATACAATGCGTAACAATGATGTGTGGTGCATTAGCTTTCACTAACTAGTGCACCAAAACCATACTTTCTTCCCAGCATGGCTGGGAAAACTCTTCTGTGTCCTATCTTATAGTTATTTAATCTTTGGTTTTGACCTCCACCGAGCCCGGGAGACCGACTCACCGAACCCCTGGGGTTCGATCGAACCCAGGTTAAGAACCACTGGTCTACAGCTAACAGTAATGCACACAAATTCTGAAGAAATATGGTCGATTTAAATTCTAAGAAAGAAATGAATTTTTACCTATATTGAAAAACATTTTTGATTCGTAGCTGAGATCAGTGAGTTATTGAAGTTTGCTATGAGCTTTTCAATACATCACTTTCTTAGTACTACCGTCGATATCTGTATATTTCTTGTCTGCACTTTTATTTATTTATTTTTCTATAAAGTTCATGTGATAGCTTACAGACTAAAGTCCAATGACAAGCTACCGCTAAAGTGTCTGAATATGGTCTTTCGGATACGCATTATTACCACCGATTGTCACACGATCATTTTTGACCGACCGACGTCCGAAATTCTTTCGGCATGAATCTTATAAAAAGCATATGGAAAGAACATGTATATTGATATCAATTCGTTTAGCTAGAAAGCATGTTCTCATATTCTGTGGAACATATCGAGAAGTTGGTCAAAACCCGTTCTATGTTATCTGGGCAGCTTTTGTACTGCTATATGCTTTTGTATGTAAATGTCTTCGATATACATACATATGTAAACTGGCAAAAATTAGTCAGTAATATTACTTTTTTGCCACATGCCGTATTACTTTTCTCTCATATTTATGCAATGAAAATTATAACTATTATTCCGTTCTTGGAAAACTATATTTGTGTTGGTAAAACCTAGAATGAAAACTGAGTGCTAAACCAATAAAAAGTTCTGCTAGAATATCTGTATCAATATAAGACATTATATTAAAAGCCATTAACTAACCTCAAAATCAATTAGAGTTTCCAAGTTCGTATTTCATGTTTTCGTGTTTAAAATTTCAAAAATTATTTATATTAAAGATACTGTCTTAAAAATTTTAGAATAATTCATATATTGAAAAAGGATTGCGTTTACTGGCATAGTCAAAGGTTGAAGTATAAGTTTTTGACAGACGTATCACCGATCACGTTTCAATAACATATTATGAATCTGGATTCAAACTCTAATAAGTGATATTTTACTCGTTGATTTGGAGATTTTAACATCAGAGTTATAAAATATAAATTATGATTAAAATTTAATTACCATTACTAGGGAATCAAATTGGCATTATTTGGTATTTTAAATTAAAAATCTTAATTGAAATACAGGAAATTAATGAATGCAAGGATTTTTTTATTGCATTATTTATGCATTACTTTTAATTAGCTTTAATTACTTTCAATAAAAGATTAAAAAAAAAAAAAATAGCCTAATTTTTTAGGAGAGAATGTCCTATATGGAGAATCACCAGTAAAGTTCACCAGATTTCACTCACCCAAAAGATAACCAGTTCTTCTCTAACCGTCCTCAGCATATCGAAAGTGCAGGTTAGCACTTTTGAGGGCAGGATCATCGGCAAAACCCTGAAAAAAGTGCCCTTTTCTCATTTTCTACACGTGAGGTAATAGAGCCTCATAGGAAGGAAGGAAAATAAAGGATCAATTGAACTACAACAGCGTCATTGAAAACCGCGGGCAACAGGTCGGGTTGAATCACTTCTTTCAGGTTCTGTATTTAATTGTATCGTTAAATTTGTATATTTGTCTTGTTTTCTTTTCATTACATTTGTACTTGATTAAATAATATTTATTTTTGAATTATTATAAAAATTTTGTTTTTTTTTTTATAGTTATACACCGAAAAGGATTACCAGAAGAAAACACTAGCAATTATTTGAAATTACATTTTTCAAAATTTATTATGCAAACGCATCGAGTCATAGCAATAGTGTTTTTTACTTTTAATTCACTTATCAGGTCAATCAACTCATTGACTACAAATTCAATATATTTAATTACCTAAGTTATGTTAGCAGTTAAGAAACGTCCAAAAATCATTTCAATACCTTTTAGATTACATACCCGGCAAAGTAAAATTTATTGCAATTAAAGAAAAGAATTTTCTTAAAAATGCTACATACATAGTTCGAGAATGATTGCCAAGCTATAAATTCTCTGGAGAAATCTTTACTCAAATGAAAAGACTAAAACGCATTGTTGAATCTACAAAAAAAAAAAATGTACAGGGACTTAACATACCGTTAAACTTAATTTAGGTTTAATTGAAATCAAGTACAAAAGGTAATAATACATTTTTCAACGTAGCCCAATTGTATCAAATTTATTAGGGTTTTTTTCTTTTAACTTTTTCAACCGCTTAATACACCTGAAACTTTTTTAACCGTTCCAAAAACTCAACCCCTTGGGCTTTTTCTTTACGACAAAAAAGTGCTGGATCAGTAGGTACCTGTTTTTCTCTATAGAGTCGAGAGTGCTTATTCTTTCTACCCTAAGAAGCTTTTTATGCGGATGTAATATACAACAAGATGAATTCGTCGAATGAAACCTGAGATTCTTGTTTTTGTTTAATTAAGTTGTAGACTTTTTGTTTAGAAATAAAAAGTCGCGGTAAGTAAAAATATTTACGAATGAAGAGTTAAATGGAATTATTAAATTGAGTGAAGAAAAATCTAAATGCCGTTCGCCTGTAAATAATGTCAAACTCCATATTTACCTTTATTTGTAAATATAGAATGTGACCATTGGCGTAGCCAGATTTTTGTTTGTGGGAGGGTGGGTGGGGGGGGGCAGCGTGATATACAAATTGAAGCAGAATATTCTTCAATCAAGTATTGTATTTCAAAAATGTGCTAAACTTTCTAAAACCTTAATCAGTGTTAAAGCCAAGTTTCCTTACATCAAGCAAACTATTTTATTGATTACTTACCGTTAATCAATAAAATAGATTATCGTTAT
The DNA here is from genome assembly GCA_963930735.1 of Dioctria linearis. Taxonomy (NCBI): domain Eukaryota; kingdom Metazoa; phylum Arthropoda; class Insecta; order Diptera; family Asilidae; genus Dioctria; species Dioctria linearis. The sequence goes on along the minus strand of OZ005741.1, from coordinate 52,249,370 downwards.
CGTTGTTTGACTACGAGCAATGTATGCTTAAATTGAACAACAGGAATAAGTTAAAAGAATTATTTCCTAAAAACAAGAAGAATTTACTAACATATAAATATGTATATGGTTTTCTAAAAAAATATCATTTCAAATTCATAATTCTAATAAATTGTGGATGTAACCCAATAGTCCTGAAATAAGAAAATTTTGTTTTCAATAAAGTAAAGAATTAACATTTCCTCAATTTAATGTATTCTCTTCAGAAAAGTTTTCTTATTTTGAGAACAAAATTGTAAGAACCAAGAAGTATTTGCTTGAATTAAGTTTTTTCATTAAACTGAAAAGCAGGGTACGTAAATGCTCGCTCGCGTGCGGCTCTCGAAAGAGCTCTCCCGAAAAACTCTTTGTAAAATGGCTCTCGGTCATGAGCCGGAGCTAACAAATATTTTTTCAAAGCTCTCGCTCGCGAGCCGGAGCCAAAAAAAAAAATTCTTAAACGCACTCTCTCGCAAGCCGCAGCCGTTAAATAGCTCCGGTTCGCGAGCCGGAGCCATTCATAATACAGCTCCGGCTCCTCATAATAAAAATGTGTGATTATTATATACAGGTTTTTTGACTTTTTTGACTATGTTTACTCAATCGGTGTAATTTTAAAGCTAGATCCCCTGAGATGCGATGATACACAGTCGAAACTAGACACGACGTAAAAACAGCTTTTGTATCCAATGTTTATCAGCCCATGGTACACGTAGTTTATACTCGCTTGATACACGTTCTTGAAGCAGCGAAGAAAATTCATGATTTCCATATTATCTATATGCACACAGACTGAGTAAACGCATACATATGTAATACAACACTCATGTATCATCTGAGTATAAGCCTCTGCTCTAAATTGGCCTATATACGAAAATGTCTTAAAATAGTGCTAAGAAAACCAGTTTTTAGTACGGCGTATCGAGTGTGTATCATCGTGTGTCACCGCAATAGGTAAATGGTAAATAAATAATACGTTACCCCTATGCATGCAATCGTTTATTTGTTATCCACCTCCCTTATATATGTATACAAAATAGAACTGATTTGGGTTAAGGGCTAACCACAATGTGCATATGCTAGCATATGCAAAAACACGAGCAGTTGCTTTTCATAATAACAACCCACAATAGGAATAAGAAGCCGTTCGTCAAGTTTTAATTCCTTTCGTCAACTTCTGTCTGTACGCTCGCGATCCTACTTTGCATAAGCAAATTTGACAGTTTGTGTAAATGCTATACAAATGTTAGTGATGTATAAGGAAGCATTGGTGATATTTTCAAGGCTTGCATATGCAAGGTTATGCACATTGTGGTTTAGGCATTACATTGACTTGAACCAAAGAACATCTAACAGAAAGACTACGCGTCTCGTATATTCAAAAGTTTTATATGGCGGGTCGTTCCATTATGACCCGCTCTCAAAAATTGTATGAAAACTCTCTGCTTGTTAACGATCCGTCACTCACCGGTGCTGATATTACGACCCGCTTTCATAAATTTTACGAAAAATCTGCTTTGAATGACGGGCCGCCACCAGTCATCAGTGGTGAGTGGCGGCTGGCGGGTCGTCATCGTCAATGCATAGCATAGCACCAGAGCCAGAGGCCAGAGCCTGCACTCCGCATAATGCCCGCAGGGTTGCCAGATAAATCCAAGAAAAAGCGCCGAGTCCTTTAAAATTTGTAGCCCAAAAGCGCCCAAAAAATATTGCGTAAGTAGTATATAAAAAATTCAATGATTTTAGGTGCTTTTTATTAAACAAAGAAAATAAAAAACAAGAGACAGCTCTTCACAACATAAGATAATGATATAACAAACTTAGTTTTTCAAAGTGAAAGAAAATTAAATATAATAAATTAAAGGTGACCAATTTCTGGTAGATCTAAGACTGCTTCAAGGCAATTTACTTCTTCACTAAGATATTCGTTAGGATCTGATAAATATATTGATGAATTAAAACGATTAAGCATTTCCTCGGTTATAGGTAGGGATTTACAACATAAATTTCGCGCAGTCATGAAACATTTAATACGAATGATTCATGTTAACGTATCCAGCATCATCCTATTACGAATTTTGGTTTTCATCAAATTCATTACTGATTATACCCGTTCCACAAATGCATTGGAATGAGGAAGCGACAACAGGGTTAGTGCAAGCTCACTAATGTGTTTAAACATCTTGTTTCCTGATGCAGTTTTAATAATATATGCTTCTTTCCAAAGGAAATGCCATTTTTAAAAATCTCGCTCCATTGAATAGTTAATAATAAATCGTAGTCGATTTCTAAATTACGTCTTTCAGATTCGGAAAGAAAATATAAAGGGAGCTTTTGGAACTCTACCCTTATATGATTAAGACACACTTGTGGCGACAAAACAAAAGCTTGTTTAAAAATATCCATATGCGATGGACGCCTTTTAATGAGCTCTTCGGTCAAAATGCGTACAAAACATTGACAATCTTTTCTTAGCTGAAATAGGTCAACTCTGTCTTGATCGCTGATTTTCTTCATTTCTCCATTCAATTCGTCGTTAAAAAATAAATCATTAACGCCTTTAAAATGAGCCTCGTTACAAATACTGTCTGCCAAAATATCTATATCATTATTTGCATTCTGAATCCATTCATTCTGAAGTATTTTTGAAGCTATGGAGAATATAAAACATTTGAGTTCCACATATGCTTGAAAAAAATCAACTTTTTCTTTTTGAAAATACATATTAATTGAATTTAATTGCTTTAGAATAGGGCGCAAAAATATTAATATCAAATAGTTTCTTTTATTTTTAAATACCTCGCATAGAAGCCATGCACTGTGACACTTTTCTTTTTCTGAACTGAGCTCGAAGAACGTTTTTAATTCTAAGTATTGGTTTGCTATTCTGTTTACTGCAGTGTAACGCGAAATCCAACGAGTTTGGGAAATTTGAATAAGATTTTGATGTTTTGTACTTGTATCATTAATCAAATCAAAAATATGGAAATATTTTGCCCTTCTTAACGGACTATTCTTGAACCAATTATATGTTTCCTTCACTATAAAATCAGTTTCATTATGAAAAACAAAAGAGGCTTTTGAAGCACATAAGTGCAAACTATGGCACACACATTTCATTAGAACAATATTTGGTGAATATTGCTTGAGTTTTGTGTACAGAGAATTACGTACTCCACATAAATTACTTGCGCCGTCAGTTCCTAAACCAATCAATTTCGATAAAGAGAGATTAAGGGACTCTATGAAAGTTTTTAATGCCTCGAACAAATCATTAGAAGTAGTTCTTATAACTTTTATAAGACCAAGAAAATGTGTTGTAATCGAATTATTTGAATTCGAAAAGTACTTTATACATACGCAGATATATATCAGTAGACTCATCCACTATAAGAGAAAAAAACGAGTCCCCAATATCTTCAAGTATTTCTGATAATATTGCTGGGTTAATGACATTTTTAATAATTCCGGAACATTTTGTCCTACGAAGTTTTAATTTTTCCTTTGGTGCAGTCAAATTCGATGACGAATCGATGTTTTCATTTTTAATGTCAATCAAATGATCTATTGACCGAATTGATGAATGCTTAGCAATAAAAAGTGAATATCTTATTTCCTCTTTTTTTCTTTCCTTCCCAAGAATAACAACACCTAATTAACGAAATTTTTTGCACAAAAATCATAGCAAAACTAAGTACCGACAACTTACCGTACTGTTGTATTTTATTTTGATTAGAATCAATTTTACAACAATTGAGCTTATGTTTTGCAGTGCTTGCATGTCGTGATAAGTCGGATTTCTGTGGCCTTATATTCATTTGCATATAAGGCAGTAAGCGAAATCTGGATCATTCTTACTTTGCTGTAACCATCCTAAAGAAGTCGATTGGAAAAATGAGTAAAGGATTTATAAAATCAAAAGTCTGTCCATTTACAACAATACCTTTATATGCTGGAACCTTTTCCCATGCAGAATTGTATATCTTTTTATATTTTTCCCGTTTGCCCATCTTGGAAATATTTATTACACAATTTACTGGAACGCAAGTACTGACATTTAACAAATTCATAAGAACTATGTGAAGTTAGGTTAAGTGAAGCTGTGAAGTTAGTTTTAAGTCAATTTGGTTTTAAATGAAGTTAGTTTCAATAGAAATTAGATAAAATTTGAGGGATTCTACATAACATACATGGAATTTTTTACACAATTATAGGAAAATATAATATTATTGAAATTAAATCTAAATATCATTCGTCACCTTCGTTAGATATTTATAGCCCAAAAAAGCGCACGGCGCTTTTCAATTAATGCTATGCGCCAAACACGGATAAAAATAGCCCAATCGGCGCTAAAGCGCCCAATCTGGCAACCCTGAATGCCCGTTCATTGCATTGCGTGTTCTATTTGCTTCTTTTACCTCTCCTATAAGAAACCGGTTTCATCAAGAATACTTTGTTTGAGAGAATTTTCATTTACATTGTATTGCAGCAGAACAGATGGAGAATAGTAAGGTGAGCGGATAGGAATTGGTAGGCGACAAGCAGTCTAGTCACAATCACTGTCAGTTGCATTGATTCGTGTGCTTGGTCTTAACATTTTCATGAATGTAGGTAGCCAAAAAGGCTGTGCAAAAGTTCTGATGAAATATTTTCGAGTACCTCAATTAATAGAAAAACCGGCTCGCCTCCTTAGCTAGGCAGCATAATGAAACGTAATATTGTGCATGGCTGCTGGCGTCGGCGTGTGTATAGGTATGGGGTGGTGCCGTGGTGGGGAACAGAGAGAACAGAGCAATATTCTCTCAGTCTCTAATCTTTGCTTCTTCCCGTCTGTTATCTCCCGACAGCATCACCAAATAACCATAATGCATATGCATTTTTAGAGCCCAGATGAAGCTTCTTGTTAAGTTATATGTTCTTTGCTTGTACCGATGTAAGTATAAACTATTTTTTATTTGAAATTGTCCCAATCGTGTAGGTAACTGTATAACAGGTATCCGAAATCCTTTAAAATGAATTAAATAATATGGGAAGTCTAGGAAAATCAAGGTAGAAAATGAGTTTTTATTTAAATGAACAGGTATGCTGCTGTAATTTATATTTAACTTTTCCCTGTATATATCCGTCGTAAAAAAACTTAGAACTACACTATCGTAACAGTTTCCGTATTGCAATTTATATATTTTCAGCGTTGATTTAAACATATGAATTTATTTTTTTGGGGAGGGGGGGGGGGGCACCACAGCCGTACCAGGTTCAAGTTAAACTTGCTAGAATCACTCGAAATATCTCGAGCTCTATTCAATTCAAATTCTGCATGCTTCAACGACCAAACGGATTTTCATTACTCGCCGCTATGCAAACCATTGCATTTAACTACATCAGCAAAACAGAATTTTTTAGTGTTCTGAAGATAGCCGAAGAGCTGAAACCGGTCAACATTGCGCGGTAAATAATTTTTATCAAGTAAGTGTGGGAGACAACGTTTTTAATTTCTATTATTTATAATGGCGTATACCACAAAATGTCCACAGAAAAAAGTAAAATAATTATAGTTTGTATTTCTATGAAAACACTATGTCCAAAATTTCAGCACTCTATGTTGAGAACTCGTCTCAGGTACTGTCCAAATATTATATTATTATTATATTATTTTTACATCTTGGACTGCAATTTATTAAGGTTTGCTTTACACAAATCTTGTACAGGAACCTTTCCCGATTTTTTTATTTATTTCTTGCATGTTGATTTGAAGCATGGATGGTTGCTGTTTTAATAATTGTCAGTTAACTGATAGTAATCTTGCTCTAATCAAGTGCCAAGGAATTTGTGGCAGATCTTTTCATTATGCTTGCGTGGGCTTCTCCAATTTTAGCCGCCTCTCTGCTAAGTCACTGCTTGAGTTTTCTAACATATTCTCCTACTTTTGCTCTGAATGTAAGGAAATTTTGTTATCTCATATTTTAATGGCAGTAAAATGTAATAATGGTCAATTGCAGGAATTACTAAACAACACTGACAACCTGACCAATAATATAAATTCTCTAAAAGTGATGCAAACAGTACAATCCTCCGACTTTTCATCTATTTCTCAGGTTCTTGATGAGCTCTCTTGTAAAGTCGATAAACTAACTACGGCTTCAAACAATTCGAACAATTCTGCCTCTCTACATCATAGGCTTGATGCACTTGAATCCAAATTGTTTTATTGTTTACTCGACTGTTTAAAGGATGACAAATCAAAGTCTTCAGATTCTGATCTGCGTAAGTTTGTAGAATCATTCGGCAGGAACTTCATGGATGTTTCCACACATTCGTGACACTACAAAGAGTTGTCGATAAGTTTAAACAATCACTGGAACGACCTTAAGACATATATTAATGATATTCCTAGCTCTATTGAGAACTTGTTTGGTCAGGAATCCGTTTCCTCCCCACTACAAACGATACTTACCACTATTCCCGACGATCTCGCTGCTACAAGGGTGATAATGAGTGATATTGCAGATGAAATCAGAACACAATCTGATCTTCGCACAATCGTTCCAGCTAATAATTTTAATCTTCCTTCTTCCGCTTCAAGCTTAAGAAGTGAACTCATAGCGGCCCAAAATGCAACCGCCATCTCGGACAATAATCTTAGTAGCCAAAAATCCCTTCCGACAACGACCTCTGCAGGTGGTCAGACGGAGTTATCCGTAGGTAAGAATGCTGTGCGGGCTTCGCACGTGCCGCTTCCGTTGGCCAAATCTTCCGAACTTGACTTGGATTTTAATAGGAATGCTCCTATTCCTGTGGAGCATTCCAAGCAAATCCGTAAACAAAGCATCCGTGAAAACCGATCCCGGAAACGTGCAACTGCAACTGAAAGGAGGGAGCCTTCCACAGCAGCGATTGGTACTTCATCTCAGTCCTCTTTAGGAAATGGTATTGGGGCCTCTTTGAGAACGGTACCTAAACCTTCGAATGTTTTCGTCACCCGTCTCTGTCCAGAAACTATGTGCGAGGACATATCGAAGTATTTAAAGTCCAAAAATATTGCGACTGATGGTATTTCTTGTCGAAAAATCAGTAAAAGCTCTAAACCGGTTGCATCCTTTCTCCTAACTGTTTCAGCAGATATGCAGGACATGTTGTTAGACCCCTTACTTTGGCCTCCTGGCACTTTTACTAAATTATTTGTACCTTCTGAGCGCCTACCTAGAAATAAAGCTAAAATAAATAACGTTGTTCCAAAAAACTGAAGTCGCTTTCCCTTTACTATCAAAATGTAAGGGGGATTCGGACAAAAACCGCACATATCTTCAAATGCTCTGTCGCGGCTTGCTTCGATATAGTTGCTTTCACTGAAACTTGGCTGCATCATGGTATTCGCGATGCTGAAATCCTTGATAATTCTTATCAAACTTTTAGAAGAGATAGACATACTGTTTCGGAGGCTCGTGGCGGTGGCGTACTTCTCGCGTGTAAAAATAAGTTCAATTGCAGCAAAATTGAGCTTCCCTGTTTCTCCAACACCCTCGATATTGAGCTCATAGCTCTTAAGCTATCTCTCCTAAAATATGATTTATACATAATTTGTTGCTACATTCCTCCAGACTCCATAAATATTGTCGATGACAAAGGTCAAAATATTTACGACCTACTTACTTTAACATCTAATTTTATCCATGGTAAGATGGAACCTATTGACGAATTACTACATATTGGTGATTTTAACTTACCCAATATACAATGGGTACTTAATGAAGATGACGATGACTATCTTCCACTTAATAACTTGACAACAAGGGAATCACGTTTCCTTGACACTATTTCATCTCTTGGTCTCAGCCAAATCAGTAATGTTAAGAATGACATGGGTAGGCAGCTAGACCGGGTATTTTCTACTGACGCTGGGAACTTATTAGTTGAACCTAGCTCAGTTATAATGTCTACTCTTGACAAATATCACCCTCCTCTACTAATTACATATTGCCATGAAACCGAAAATCTCGCAAATTGTGACGAATCACAATACTTTTTCAATTTTAGAAAAGCTGACTTTTCGGAATTTTCTCGTAGACTTACCTCTATTGATTTCAACACATTGCTGTCTTGCAATAGGGTTGATGAAGATGTTTCTAAGTTTTACATAATTCTTTTCGATTTATTCGCTTCTTATGTTCCCCGTGTGCGTCAGCGGATCTCTAAAACATCACCGCCATGGTTCAATAAAGAGCTGAAACGCCTTAAAAATAGAAAGAATAAACTGTGGAAAGGATATTTGCGCGACAAGGACATTATAAGTCACAGCAACTTCCTCACATCCTACAATGAGTTCAACGAACTTTCCTCTTCACTCTATGATGAGTATATTCAAAGTATGCATGTGAAATTATTTAGTGACCCACGTAACTTTTTTAGGTTTATTAATATGAAAAAAAAACCGAGAACTACCCCAATACCATGAGGTACAAAGATTCTGCTAGTGACGTTTCGTCTGAAATTTGCAATATGTTTGCTTCATTTTTTGAAAATGCATTTTCCTCTTCAAATTTCCAACCTCGTAATAGCAACTTTAATTATATGAACGACTCTCATAAAGTTTCATTCACTATCCCCACAATTACACATGAGGATATACTGGATCATATTAATGAATTAATGGATTCATCCAGCCTTTCTGAAGTCATTTTGCCTCTCCCTAGTAGCCCCGCTGAGAATTATTTTCCAAAAATCGCTCGATAGTGGTTGTTTTCCGCAACTATGGAAAAATTCTTTCATCATACCTATCCACAAAACAGGTAGTAAAAATGATATTTCTAACTATAGGCCTATTGCGAAATTATCATGCATGCCCAAATTATTTGAATCAATCATTTACTCTCAGCTATCATTTTCCTGTAAGAATTTGCTTTCTTCAAACCAACATGGGTTTATTTCAGGCAGGTCTACAACCACCAACTTATTAGAATTCATCTCGGATACTAATGGCGGGTTTGCAAAAGGCTTCCAAACAGATTGTATCTATACTGACTTTAGTAAAGCTTTCGACAAGTTATCTCATTCCGTGATATTGTTTAAAATGGAAAAGTATGGGTTTCCCCTAACATTCCAAAAATGGACGGAGTCATATTTAGATAACAGAACATACCAAATCAATTTCCGCCATTCCTTCTATAGAGTCTTGAAAGCTTCGTCCGGCGTACCTCAAGGGAGTCACCTGGGCCCGTTGCTCTTTATTCTATCTATTGACGACATTGTATCTGTTGTGAAGCACTGCAAAGTGTTGATTTATGCTGACGATATTAAACTTTTCGCTCAGAATAAATCTTTTAACGATTGTGAACTTGTACAGGGTGACCTCCACAAATGTTAGGACTGGTGCAAAAGCAATAATTTGCTACTCAATATCGACAAATGTGAGGTTATGACTTTCCACAGGAATCTGAAACCAATCACTTATGATTATGAATTCTCGAATTCCTCGATTTGCCGTGTTAGTTCTGTTTGTGACTTGGGTGTCAAATGTGACCAAAGATTGAATTTCGTCTCCCATATAAACTTCATGGTATCAAAGAGTAGTTCTATGCTGGGCTTTATAAAACGTTGGTCTCGAGAGTTCTCGAATCCCACCATTACAATGCATTTGTACACTTGCTTTGTGAGACCCCTTCTTGAATACGCTAGCCAGGCTTAGTCTCCATTTTACGGTATACACGTCGACCGTATCGAGTCTGTTCAGCGGAACTTCTTACGATTTGCTCTCAGGCACCTACCCTGGAATAATTCATTAATTCTTCCACCCTATAAGGATCGCTTGAAGCTTTTAAATATGCACTCGCTAGAGAAACGTCGTATGGTTGCCGATATAACGTTTGTGCATCAACTCTTAAACGGGAATATTAATTCTCCATTTTTACTTAACAAAATCTCTTTCCGTGATAGTAGGCACAATTTAAGAAGGCTACCTTTCTTGCATGTTAACTCCTTTAGCAAGTATGAACCTGTTAATCGCATGTGTATTACTGTTAATAATATGGCTGAGCTTTTTGTTTTCGACGTTTCTAAGCATGTTTTAAAAAAACGTCTATATAATATTTAATCTATTTTGTTTAATGTTTTGTGCATGTAATTTCATCTGGTGTTGGCTTATGTTTAGTGTAACATACTAATACTAACACCGACTAAGTGATGAATCGCATGTATTGTTGAGACGTTTATTTATTAAACGTGTCCATGCAGCGAGCTTGTGTTAAGCTGGTTCTGATAGTCAATATATTTAAATATGTATTGAAAAACGAAATTTTTGTGAGTTACGCGATTAGTCCCATTTTCGAACTTAATTTTTTTTTTTTAAAGCCCATGTGCATAATTACAGTTCTCTAAGTACACGCTTTCTCGAGTTATCGTGAGGGCGGACAGACGAACGGACATTCAAAAATCAAAACAACTTTTAATTTTATGCATGGGTGTCCAATCCATTTTGCTCTACCATCATTATTTCTAGATGTTACAAACGGAATGACAAATTTAGTATACCCTATGATTTCATCTAAGGTATAAAAATAAATTGGGGATAAATAATTCTTATAGTCAAAAAAAAATTTCGTAATATATTTACGCAAGCCGTCGGAAAAAAATTACTTAAAATCTATAGAAAGTTGTAGAATTTATAACGCATTTTAATAAACCCATTGTAAACATTTATATATTGTTTTCGAAAAAAAGCAACGCACGTACGCTTTCGATAGTGGAAGCCAATAGTAACGTTTTTTTTACTGACTAAAAATTGCTCCTTAAGAAACTCAATTGAATTTTCACAATTTAAGAAATACTATGACTTAATATAAAATATAAATATATGTATAATGTTAGCAGTAAGACTAGTTTAGAAAATATTGTTGTTGTATCTGACTTTGTACTCACCTGATCAATGTTTGGCAGTTGATTCAATTGGTTCTCTATAAAGCTTTAGGATTCGGATATTCTTTATTCCAGTCGAGACTCAGATAAAAGTGAGGTTATTACTTCTGACGCAGTCGATACCCACAGAAAGAACCTTTATTGCAGTCGGTACCCACAATAAAGTGTTTGTGTTAGTAATTTCCTTATTACAGTGTCGCAATAAGAATCTTTATTACAGTCGAGATCAGTAATAAAGTGTAATTGTTAGTAATTTATTCTTATTACAGTTGGAACCCGCAATAATAATCTTTATTACAGTCGATACCCGCAACAAAGTGATTTTGTTAGTAATCTTCTTATTACAGTCGATACTCGCAATAAGAATCTTTATTACAGTCGAGACCCGCAATGAAGTGTTTTTGTTAGTAATTTATTCTTATTACAGTCGATACCCGCAAAAAAGTGTTTTTGTTAGTAATTTTCTTATTACAGTCGAGACCTGTAATAAGAATCTTTATTACAGTCGAAACCCGCAATAAAGAGCTTTGTGTTAGTAATTTATTCTTACTACAGTCGATACGCAGAATAAAAATCTTTATTTTAGTCGCTTATCAAAACAAAGATTTTAATCCAGAATAAGAATATTTATTTTAATCGTCAACTAAACAAAGTATTTTATTTGTTAATAAAAAAAAATAGAACACTGGGAAATAACACTAGGAATAGATAACCACTTGATTACTGCAGTGCCAAACTGAAAAAGGGATCGAGTCAAGTCAGATTGTTCGCAATATTTACGAAATATGAGATTCTTCTGATAATATAAAATGTAAAAATTACGAATATTTCGTACAGATTCTTTTGAAAGAGATTGTGTAGTATTACGTGTACTTTCGATGACCAACGCATTATGTATTGTATTGTAAAGTTAAGTTAGTGTTAACCTTATTAACAATACTCAAATATGGTTTTCAAAGGAGAGTGGAATCAAAAATAACACCCAGATCTTTCTTGCTGTCAAGTCTGGATAATAAACTTCCATTGATAAAGTAATTGAGATACGCGAATTTACGCTTACAATTATAGGACATAAAAAAAACTTATTGAAAGGAAGAAAATTATTAGAAAAGTAGAAGAGTAAAAGGTGTTCAAGTTAGAATTAATCAGAGCACAGTCATCGTCATTCAAGATAGTTCGAGAATTTTTGCAGTCTTCAGCAAAGAATGTTGGTGTGAGGTACAAGTGTATGACATTGATAAAAATTACCCTAATAATGGCCCTAGATAGCTACACTGGGGTGCTTTAGAAGTATTAAGGATGTTTTTGGACAGCATACCACGAAAAGAGATTTGCTGGGTACGGCTAGACAGGTAAGAGGTCAAATAAAGGAAAAACACCGAAGAGTAAAACCTAGCAAAGTAAGCAAAGATATCTTACTAGTAATTCTGTCAAATCTCTTGCTGAAGTCTGTATACATAGATAGAGACCACTTGCTTTCCTACTTCGATGGTAGTCATAAAGTGCTTAGAAAAACTCCAATAAGTTGGTAGTTGTTGACTAGCCCCTAGTAAATCCATGCTCAAAACTACCTGAAAATATTTTAGAGTGAAAATAGAGTATCTTGCAAACAAAAGCCTAAACAATCTTAGTATTAACTGAAAGATTAGCAACTGGTCTGTAATTAGCTATGTCATTTCTGTTCCCCTTTTATGATGTGGAAAAATAAAATTTAATTAACTTAGGAAAGACGCCAGATTGACACGATAATTTAAATTAGTAACATAAGATGAGGATAAGTTATTATTACTATTTATTCAAGATTCATCGAGTAGATTACTGCAGTAGTTATTATAAAAAATAAAATAAAAACAAAATGAAACAAATCAAAAAGAAACAGAAACAAAACAAAGCGAAATAAAACCAGAAATAAAATAAAATAAAATAAAATTATCTACTCTATGCAAAACATGCGAAAAGAGCAAACACAAAAGAAGAAAGCAAAATCGCAATAAAATCAACCATTATTCAATTTGAGCTGATTTTTCAATTGTAGCCTTGAAAAATTCAAATCAATACGGTCGAAATGCTCATTAAAGATGCGGGACATTGAGGTCAAAGGCTCGTTCGCACCGTAGGTGGTTCGAGAAAGTTTTGGCCTTTGAGCGAGCGGCTATGGAGAATTTATTGAGCCCTTCAAAATATAGAAAATTAGCACAATTCTAGAGATATTAAGTCTAGTTTCCATCGTCAGCAAGGACAACACGCTCAAACGGTCTAAATAAGGAGGCAAGATTACCAAGTCACTCCAAGTTAACACTAGAACTAGAGAATTGAACCAAAATGGCTTATTATAAATTTTAGAAGCTTATTTGAAAAAAAATATCCAGTAAATCTAGTGTTAAATAAGACGTGTCCCACTTAAAATTGTCCCAGTAGAAAATGCAAATATTTTCAAAATAAAACGATATTTTTTCTTTAAATTAATTTTTCAAATAACAATAACAATTTAATGAAAAGTAGAAAATTAAAAAAATTGTAAATTTGTCTTTTTCCGGGAAAATTCTTTAACATCAAACTTAATGCGGGACGTAATGCTTTGCACAATAGAGTCTGGTATTAACTTTGTAACCTTATCCCACTTTTTTCTGAAATCTTGTATCCCTTTGGCTTCCTTGGTAGTCATTTTTAGTTTTGTCTTTATAATTAATACCTCTCAATCGGCCATAGTTCAGGGCAGTTGGGCGGATTAATGTCTTTAAGGACAAAATTGATCTGATTGGCCCTGTACCATTCTATAGTGCTTCGAGAATAATGACAAGAAGCCAAATCAGCCAAAATATTGTTGGACCCTTGTGTTGTCGGATAAACGGTAAAAGGATTATCTCCAAACATTCAGTCTTATAATTATCTCTTTTCATAGTAGACGATGTGATGTACGGCTTTGACCTTTTACCGCACTGACAGATTGCTTGCCAAATCATAAACTTCTTTGGGAATCTTTCAACCAGAATCGTTTTATATTTTGGGTCAACATTATCACGTTTATCACTACTATACAATTGGCTACCTGGTAGGCACTGGAAATTTACATGGCAATACGTTTTATCGTCGAGAATTATGCAGTCGTCGGGATTATTCAGCAGGAAAGAATAAAGTTTTCGACTGCGGGTAATTGCTTTATCCTGTTGCATATCTTCTCGTCTAGGCACTTAAAATTTTTTGCAAGTATTCAGGCTAATTTTTTTTTAATTCTCTTCACTTTACTTTTATTACTATTAAACTTCTTTTCAAGTGCACGGGCTGACAAGCACGGATTTCGCTTCAAAGAACGAGAGATTTTTTGTTGCAGTACTGTATCCACTTTTTTATTTTGTACTGTTCTAGTTTTGCAATTAGTTGAACCACACTCCAGAAAACGCTTTATGACACGATTAACTGTCCTCCGTGTTGTTTTACAGCTTTTAGCGACAGACAATGTTGAAGCACTTCGGGTTTCGCAACACTTCCGCACAATTTCTTTTCTGATTTGATCTTCACTCGAAGGCATCTTGCAGCAAACTAAATGCATGTTAAAAAAACAGAAACGTATGTGTATTTCAAACTGGAGACAATTTTAAGTGGGACACGTCTTATGTATAGTATTCCCGTGGGTGTATAAAATAGGTAATTAACAGGTTAATATTTCACACACAATACACAATACTTTTAGGGCCAAACCAATGAATACCTTTCATGTACCTTAAATACCTATTTGACAATGACAATTAACCTGGATTGTTTTTTTAGGTTTGTTTTTATTTGTTTTCAGATTAAATAAATACTTTAACAAATTTCTGGTATAAATATAAAACGCGGAGTGAACATAGGTGCAGTATAATAAGCGAAATAATGAATAACTTAATCGAAAAACAACAGAAAAACTAATGTTGCATGACTTTTGGCTGCTGAACTGTTTACAATCAAGGACAGTAAGGATTTTACGTATATGATACATTACTGATTGTCTTGAAAGCATAGATTCTGATTGTCAAAGACGTGATTCAATCTGTAGGAGTGTAAAAATTCAGATTACACGGTACAAATTCTAGAGGAAAGGAAATTAGCGAGCAGAAAACAGCATCCGTAACATTAGAAGATTCGTCTAGCGAAAGTGATTTCGATTAAGTTACACTAAACTATGGAAATAAATGACCAATACATCATTCTTGTAAATTTAATCAAAATCGGAGTAAACGGCTCTGAAAAACGACCAAAAGTGTTTGGTTTCGTATTTTACTATTGAGTGTCTGTAGGAAATTTTTGATATTTTTATTTTGAAGCTCTAAGCCAAAACCCTCGAAATATACTTCCCAAGTCATGAAACAGAGATCCAATAGTGTGCGTGCTGGTCCGATCCCAAAAAATATGTACAGATAACAGGGTGTTTCCCACTAGGAGGTCAATAGAGCGGGAGGTGATAGTACTCACCTAGACGTATGGCAGGGAGGGGGAATATCAACCGTTTAGGAGTTACAGGGTGATTAAGAAAAAAAGCTAGTTTTTCACACCCTGTATCTTCAAAAGCACAGGTCGTACGGTCACAGTTAAGAGCTCATTGTATGCAAACTTCATGGCTTTTCCAATGACTAATCAATCAGCCCCATACCCCTCCCTCATTAAAAATTGTGGTTGTTTAAACTAAAAAGTTCGGATTTTCTTACCTTTTTTTTTTTTATTTAACCTCTATTCTTTTTGCAAAACGGACAATAACATAACTTTTTTTTACAAGAACTGTAAACTGTAGACTCTCCTATTTAAGTTGACCTATTACAACCTATGTGTTAACTGTAGCCGTTAAACAGTTATTAACTCATAACCTATTCAGATCACACCGAAATTAGACGATATTTTTTTAAAATGACGTGCTAAGGGAACAAATTATCGTTGAGAATAGGTTTGAAAATAGGGTTGAGAATAAGTTTAGAGCTTAGAGCTAATAACTCTTAGGCTTCAGATAGCACATTGGGTGTAATAGGTCAACGAGTCTACAGTTCTTATAAAAAAAAGTTATGTTAACGACCTTTTTGCAAAAATAATAGAGGTTAAATTAAAAAAAAAAAGGTAAGAAAATCCGAAAGTTTTAGTTTAAACAATCATAATTCTTGATGAGAGAGGGGTATGGGGCTGATTTAGCAGTCGTTACAGTGAGGTCTTATTTGTGACCCTACACCTTGTACTTTATAAGATACACGGAGTTTTGTGAAAAACTAGCTTTTTTCTTAATTGATATTGCCCGCCCCCCTGCCATACAATTTTTGGTTCGCCTAGGTGAGAACTATCACCTATCGCTCTATTGACTCCCTAGTGGGAAACACCCTGTATTGATAAGTATTTGCGTTTTATATGTATACTCTAGACATAGTCTAAACTACTATCCACATAGGAATATACTCTTCTAATAATTTTAAGCCTGCCTCCTTACCTTCCCAAAGGTTACCCTTACTATATACCTGACTTAACAAAATAATAAAATAGTTTTAATCAAAACGTAACCTTACCATTTTACGCTCAATAACTTTTAGCTGAAAAATTGTTGCAAGAGTGTATGTGCGGCCGGAGTTCGAATCTGTAGGCAGACTGATTCAATTTCGTCAGATCATAGCACAGGGTCATATGCAATTATTACTCAGCTGAGAGTTTTCGTTTGAGGAATCGTAGTTATTCGGTTAAGATAAATTTTTAAAAATAAATTTATTAAGAATGAAAAAAAATTTCATTAAAGGTGGGAAGAAAAGATAACAAACTTAAGATTATTGGAAGGTAATTTTCCTGTATGAAGAATAATTTAGGGTACAGGTCCTATTCAAATTAAGCTTTTGTCAGTTTCACATAATAGTCCGAGAGTTAGCAACATCATGAAAAAAAGAACTTTAGTTTGGCTGATTCTTTGTTATCTCCCCTCTTTCATCATCTCAATAGGCATGCGGCCCATCTGGCTGATGAGAGGGGTTGGGTTTACCTGTGCGCATTCCGTTGCACAGGTAAAAAAAAACAGTTTCCAAAATGATTTTAGTTCGATTTTTATTTTTTTCATCTGTTTTCATAAACGTCGAAAAATAGAAATTCACTATTCCCAGACAATTTCCTCGTTGCTACCACCGTGACAGACTTTTTTTGCTTTTCGTTATAAAAAGAAAAAGTAAAAAAAAAAAGAATTATTTTAGTACGGCTGTAATATTTATACGAGCTAGTTTAATTATCGAACTACATGAAATTGATTTTCCAGGCGATTATTCGGTTGATTATCTATAACCAGATTGATTCGAGTGTGATAGGTTATAGGCCATTTCACACGAATATTCTTGAGGCAGTATGCAAGCCGGTTTTCTAGGGAAGAGGTAAAAACCACAAAGAAATATCTCTCCACAATGTACAGATATTATTTTGCTTCTTTTACCTCTTCCCGAGCAAACCTGCTTGCAAGCGAGTAAATGTAGCTATTCATAATTATGCATTGAAATGTTAAACAGAAAATTCGGGAAAGCTTTGAAAATTAACTATATCTCAACTGAAATCAACTTACATTGATGTTTTACACCATCAATCAAAGATGGCGGACGTAAACGTCGAGATGAATTGGCTAGTTAGATTTCAATCGGACCAAATCAAATTCGTCCTTATAATTTCACGACTGCTCAACTGAAAAATGTTCAGTTCAAGGAAGCATTAGTTAAATTTTTTATCAAACAGTAGTCGACTGATGATATGGCGTCTTATAATCGTGATAATTCACTTAAAACTCTACAAATGCTTCTCCTTGAAAATTACAAAGTCATTAAAGCAATGGAAGAGTCATTATCATGTGAAGAAGATGAAGAAGCAGATTCTAGGATTATCTACCATATTTCCCAAATTGATATCGACGCTGAAGTTGTAATAAGATGCTCAGATTCTGATATTCTCATTATACTCCTTGGTTACATGGACAATTTTAGGGCTTCCTTAAAACTTTGGATAAATATAATCGTGGGTAATCATGAACGCTACATCAACGTCAATGATCTGTACAAAACTCTGGGTCCTTCCGTCCATATCTTTACCACGCTTCAGAGCTGGGCAAGTACCAAAGAAGAAGTACTTAAGTACAAGTACAAGTACCGAAGGCCTGAGTACTTCAGCTTAAGTACAAGTACCGCACGTATGAGAAGTACTTGTATCTAAGTACTAAGTCTATAAAAAGTACTGAGTACTTTTTGAAGTACTTTCTTAGAATCATTGTACGTTGGCAGTAATATAATGAAGTTTATCGAGTTCAGTTAATAGATATTAATAAATAAATACCTTTTGAAAACTATCATATGTATAGTAACCAGTGTCTACGATTTATAGTTTTTTATAGTTTTTGGCGCTGCAGGTAGAGTAAAACTTTCACATCTCATTGTTACACTCATAAAAACTATTAGAGGTCCGCCCAAGGACCTATTATCGCCTCCAATAATGCATAACAATTCTATGGAAAAAATGTCCAGTAAATTTCTAAGATAAAACTGAGGCCTTACCTACATCAGGTCGAGGCATCGTTGATTTTATATTGAGCGAGGCATTGATTGCTTACCCTTGGTTATGTCCACTGACCTATATAATATGGACTGTATACTTTTCTATTTCACGAGGGCACAATTGCTTGTGTCCAAAAGAGTTGTTACGACGGTGCCAACTTTAAAAAAATCATTGGCGGGAAGTTGAAATAGTGAGCACGCACGTATCTAATGAATATATTGTCTTTGGTAAAACAGTTTCTATCAGTAATAACCCTAAATGATTAATTTAAAATCAAGTATTTCGACGAATCCACTAATTTATTTGTTGTTTTCAGTTGGTACTTGGTGCTTATACTGAAAGTGGTTATGTCATCAAGTCAAGGCATCGTCGATTTTATATTCGAACGAGACGTTACTGGTTTTTTTTTCTACTTGCCCAGTCTTGTTTGTATGTTATTAGTTTGTCTAAGGTTTTGACTTGACGCGTGAGTGCGGCACATGCTTTGACAATTGTTTGCGTGCTTTAAAACTCAACAAAAAAGGAGTTGCGCTAGAGCTTGTGTTTGCTTTTCTACGAAGAGTTAGATATTTGCAGGTACTTAATAGACTCAGAAATACTTAGTGAGAATCTTGGTACTTAAGTACAAAACTAAGTCTTAAGTACAAGTAAATAGAAGCAAGTACTTATGTTCAAGTACTAAGTAGCGGCATTTCAAAAGTATTGAGTAATAAGTCTTAAGTAACGAAAATGTACTTTAAGTAGTACTTAAGTCTTTTTTTACTTAAGTATTGCCCAGATCTGCCAGGATTGCACACTATGACAGGTTGTGATTACACTCCAGCTTTTTTTCGCAAAGGGAAATTAAGGCCTTTCAAATTTTTAGAAGAATCGGAAGATTATCAGCTTGCTTTTGAAAAATATTGTCATCGATTATAAAGAATTACTGAATAGTAATTTGTCACCTTGGCAAGATTTGTTTCTCATATAAAATGGAGTTCGGCAGATTAACAACATCAACGATGTCAGATTTGAATTATTTTCTAATACGTATCAGTAAACAAATTTCAGTGCAAGTTTTGGGTAAAAATGCAGAAATTTCGATCCATAAAGCTTACCACCGTGCAATGCTGAATTACGGCAGCATTTATTGAGAGTCCAATACGTGACCACATTTTGGAGAAATGCTCACTCTAAATCTCCTACATCTACAGAAATCAATGTATTCAAAATAATTACTATTATTGATTTTTCCATCGAAATCTATCCAAGTTCCAATTCAATAGCGGACCTGTATAATAGTGGATTTTTTCTTCCAATATTTTATCAAGAATATCCTGTAATCTGAGCCAGATCACTCAATTTTGCCCAGAAGGTTTTCTGTAGCTCCTGAAATTCTCTAAAAAAAAAGAATAGGATAAAATTGTGGTATCTCGCCGAGTTCATGAAATATTATCAAAACATCGTCGTTAAAAAAAAAACCCATTTTACCTTGCTCAAATCGGTCCGGTTCCTAATGAGCAAGCGAATTATCGCTTGGCAAAGTAATTTCATGCGGTTCGATAATTAAACTAGGTCGTATAAATATTACAGCCGTGATAAAATATTATTTTTTTAACGAAAAAAAAAAAACGTATGGCATGGTGGTAGCAACGAGAAAATTGTCTGGGAATAGTGAATTTATATTGTCCGATGTTTATGAAAACAGATGAAAAAAACAAAAATCGAACTAAAATTATTTTGAAAAATGCTTTTTTACCTGTGGAGTGGAAACCGCACAGGTCAACGCAACACCTCTCACCAGCCAAAAGGGCCGCATGACTATTGGTATACTACATATAAGGAAAGGCATATCAAAAAACTAGCCGAACTAAAGTAATTTCTCGAAAACGTTGCTAGCTATTAGAATATAAGAATAATACAAATATTTTAGAACGTTGAGACTAAAAACCAAAATACAGTGAGAGCGACACAGCAATGTTGGCAACTTAGTTGGCGACAATGTCGTATTTAAAACACAGTGAACGCGACTCGACAAATGTTTTTGACAGCTGTCTCTGTTTTATTTATTGTAAAAGAAATGGCAAAAAGGAAAAAATTAAGGAAAATCTCTAGTGTAGCTTGTGCGGCTTACTTAAAATTGCAAAGCATAAAGAAAAAACTAAAAAGCAAAAAGAAGAAGAAAATGAGATTACTGTACATGGAATGACGCTTATCACAGCATAACTTTTTCCCTCATTTTCTATATTAGTTCTTCCTGAAAATCTCTAATTTCTCAAACTAATTAAGGAAATTAATTTTATACAAGTCTTTAAAAACCAGTTTATTTACTATTATCTTTTAATTTTCTATGCTTTATAAAAATAACAAAATCCACATAACATGAATGTTAATTATTCACTCTCTACACAGAAATGTCAATTATGTTGGCGACTAATTTAGAGATTTTCGCAAACTTTTTGTTCGCAACTTATCGCGTCGCCCTCATTGTGTTAAGTATATGGGACTTCCATATATTCGAATCTTTGACAGCAACCAATTTACGGCGACTTTGTTGTGTCGTCCCCACTAAGTAGGGCTATCATGTATTAATGAGAGAGTCTGTTTCATAGCTTGGAAGAAGGATTTTGTTTAAGCCATATCTATCTCTGTGCAAAAAATTGTGGTCTTATTCGGGTTTATTTTGGAGATTTGAATTTTTAAGTGGTTTTCGTTGAACCTATTATCCGCATAAATGGAGTGGGGAGTATATCATATAAAATACACATAATTGCTTATTGCTTAGAAATAGGAAACGTATAGGAATACAATTTTCTGAAGTGTGAACAAGTGCAGTAAGAAATAATACATTTGTTGCAAGTTTAAATTTCTTAAATAAATCCTAATTACACTTATTAACAACAGCAAAAAATAACTACTTGCCCAAATGTAAAAACAAAAAACACAATATAAAATAAAAGTAAAAGTGATGAGCTTAATTAATGAATTCTGGAATTTAGCATATTTCTATAATATATTCCTTTGTGATTAGATATTTCACAGTAACGATACGCTACAAGCTTAATTAATTAAATTATCCAGTGCAAAGAAAATCAAGCTTTCATTAATTAAGAATTCGTTTGTGATGTAAATCGACTACTTCTACGAATATGCATATGTATGCCATCCAATATACAAATTGAGAACCATTTGAAGATTATTAAGAAAATCACGTTTTTGTTAATTAAGAACATGAAGGCAAGATATTTGTAATTTATTATGTTTATTATCACTGAAACTGAAGTGAATTATGTTATAGAATTGTTGTTGTAATATTTTATAAATTTTGAATTCCCAAGGGATAAATAGTTATATATATACAGGGTGTGCCGTAAGTCGACGTCAAGCCGGAATCGGGTGATAGACCAAATCCTAATAGTTCCCAGAAAAATATAAAAAAAATCTAAGTCATGTATTTTTCAAATTGTAGACATTTCTTTTGTTTTCGAGAAAATGTACACCCTGTGATGGTTTTTTAGCTCCTGTTGCTACAAATCTTTACATTTTTTCAATTTTATTTTTCTTATTTAATTCCGAATAGTGGTTATGTAAGCTGTGGCCTTAAAATCTAAGCGAACTGTTCCAGCTTGGAAGAAAATGTCACATTTAGACGAACCAAGAATAGAAAATTAATACTTCACCACACTTTAACTAACTGTAATGAAAAAAAAAGTAGTAAGTAGATGTTGGGGAAAAGTCTTATGTTGGTGCGCTTAACACCGTGAGATGCTTGAGGATTTATTTATGCGCGGCGCTGTTAGACACACGTCATATTCTAATGTGCCCAAGCTTCACGACGAAAATTATTGGCCTGAAAAGACCCTTACCAATTCGCTGCCATCTTAAATGCAAGCGATATCTGGTATTCGGGTTCTCTCAACAGGGCGTAAGAGTGAATGTAATTGTGAATGTACCAGAATAGTACCTACTCATTGAGTTCTAATGACTCTGATGGCCTTTACTTTCCTTTTTTCAGAGGAGACAGGCTGGCAGGACAATAAGCGGAAGGTAGAAACGAGAAGGAACGAGTACTCTGGACTCTGAATGCTTTGTTTTTAATTTTGTTTTTCACAAAATAGATTTTCATATTTTATAACGTAAAAATGTCGTTCTTTTTATAGTAAATGAGCTGGAGCATCACCGTAATTTTTGGCACGTAGATAGATTATAAGGTTTAGATCTTTAAAATATACAAAAAAAGTTCTAGTGGTCCTCAACAGAAAAATATTCTAGATGCCCCTAAGTGTAGTGCTCCAATGCTGCGTTACTATGGGTATATGATAACTTTGGAGATTCATATGTACAAAACGAAGTCGAGCACCACAACAATTCCTGGCAGATGGGCCCATGGATAAGGCTTATGGCTTCAAAATAAAAATACGAAAAAGCAGATCTAGAGGTCCTCAATTATAAATAATAATATATTTTTTGGAAAATACCTACTTGTATAAAAAAAAAAATTTATTCGACGTTGCTATATTTTTTATGAAAAATATGAAGTAATTATCTTCGTTTTGCATTTGTATCCGAAAAATCAATTTCTCCATTCTCACAATATGATTTTTTGAAAAAATTCATTTCTTCGTAAAATCACGAAATTTCTGACCCCTAAGTCGAGGGTGGAACGTGGTAGGGGAAACAAAATATCACTACCCCAGTTTATAGATGTTTCTGTGTTCAAAGAATGAAAAGTGATATCATATTTACGACTTCATCCTAAAGCTGTGTGCACAATGAGGAGCGAAAACAAAACTAATCATTTGCGGCTTTCAGTGATTTTCCCATGAGTTTCTTTTTATGAAATTAATTCGAATGAAAATAAGATCTACAAAATCTCGCTGATATTGGGTATAGCCATTGAATGAAATGAGCAGAAATCGTTGTGAATACTTCACATATGTGAGAGCACTAGACAGGTAACAACATCAAGATCTTTTCGAGTTAGTCAAGCCGCTCTTAGGATTGTAAATAAAGTCCTTCAGGATTATCTCAAGGATAGTCTGAGAGTATCTGAAAACCTTCAAAACTTTATCGAAAAAATAAATGTCTCGACTTGTTGACTTTCTATCCTAATATCCTCACAAAAATCTTCCACTGCGGATTTATTTGCAGGTGGATCGGTGCAGTATTTTATAGAAGTCATCTGTTAAGTGATAGAGGCCCTAACGAATACAATAACCAATGCACAGGGCTTTATCTGCTTTTTTATAATTATATTTACTAACAAGAAGCGAATATATTTATTGTACAAATTTCATAAAAATTTCCTCGTTGTCGCCATATTTTAATTATATTTCTTCAACAACTCGACTCTATTCGAGTTTCTACTAATAATAGTTGCTACGCAGAATACTACACTCTTTAGATCGCAGTAATACGTTACTGCTGTACAAATAAACGTTATAATATATCTAATTTTGGAGCTTTATTCAACAACACATGTCCAAATATTGAACAAATTGAATTTGTCCGTAATTTGTTGTTTTGTGGTGCCAAAATTGATCACACGCAATAAATTTCGTGGAAAGTTTTGGAAGCAGATAAATAATCTAACAACAAATTATTGTTGATACTCTTTAGATTATGAATTGATGATAAACGATTATAGCTGTCAACTTATTTATTTTGAAGATGGTTGTAGTTGGTAGATCGGTTCGTCGGGTAAAAATGGTAATTACATAATAATTCGATTTCGAATTTTACATACCAAGCAATTATCAAATATGAAATTGTAATTCTGGTTGCGGTTGTTTCCAATATCTTGAATCACCAAACTTGGCCGTAGACCTGCATGATTTTTCCTCTCGAAAAAAATGTGGACAGTTTCGAAATTTAGTTCAGTATACTAATTATAGAAATCCTGCGCTGTTGGGTCCATATATTGTTAACCGACTGGAGCTTACTAGATCACCAACCACTCCAGTTTAATTAGCAGATTTGTTGAATACTATGTAAAGCGAGCTGACGTATGTATATGTAGTTTATTTTGTTCTAAAGGAAAGAGCTATATAGGTACCAAAACGAACCATAGTAAAAACATAAGTACTTACGACAAAATTGTGCTGAAACGTCAAAATATGTGATAAATATATACGACAAGAGTTCAGAATAAACACCATGGAAATATAATCTTTCGAATAGGAATTTATTCGGATACCAAAAAATATAACCACTATAAGGAAGCCAAGATCGCTCATACATTGGGGGAATGATTTCGTAGCATGAGTCGTGTGAAAGCAATATGGCAAAAAAATCCGTATATTGAGAAAACTCAATAAACGTCAGTTCAATGGAAGCGCAATAACATTAAAGAAAAATTGAAAAGTAATAATGTTCAAAACATCAACAGATTTTATGTGTTATGTTATGTGAATTTACTAAAGTTTACTAAAGGTTTTGGAATAATAGGGTGTTACTTTTTATGCAATAACATCAAAATTGGGCCATTTTGATGTCAGAGCCATTTGAAAACTATCTTCGTGCAGTAACGCACTCAGGATTTTGCTTTGGGGTGGAACCATAGGTGTTCCAAGTCTTAACGAGTCGAAAAAAGGGCTCTAAAGGCGCGTCCTGCACCCATCTAAGCACTTAAGGACTGCTACAGGTTTTTCACATTAAGTTCGCCCTTTTGCAATTGGAATTCATCAGCAGGAGAACATGCTCTATGTTATACTGCATTTTTGAATTTTTTTGTTTTCATACATATGTGCATCTCCATATGTAATTATGAATTATAATAAAAATGTTTGATGTCTTAATATGTAATTAATATTAGTGTTTTTTTAAATGTAATATATATGTAAAAGTACTTGATTTCCAAAAGAGTGAATTTCATTTGCAAAAGGGTGAATTTCATTTGCAAAAGGGGGAATTTCATTTGCAAAATGGTGAATTTCATTTGCAAAATGGTGAATTTCATTTGCAATAAAGTTAATTTAATTTACAAAAGGACGAATTCCAATTGCAAAAGGGCGAACTTAATGTGGAAAACCTATATTGTATATTAAAAGGTTTTATTATATTTTATCAGATATACATACTTTGTAAATTATGTTCACAAAACTGACATTCTAGAAGGAGACCGGTCCCGTTCGTCCCCCCTCTCGGTGTCTTCGTGGTCTAATTAATTTCTATGCTTTGTTTATATGAAAATCCTTCCTCGCAAAGGTATAGGTTGTTGCAAGAGCCAGCACGTTTTTTACTTTCTTCTCATGTGCAATTTTGAAAGTCCTTGCATCTCGTCACATCCAAAATTATAAAAGATCTGCTTTGTTTTCAAATTGAATATGTTCTTCAATAATTGAGCGAAGTTCAAGAAATGTCGCTGCTAATTCTTGAGCTTCTTCTGGTACATAAGCCATTTCATATTTAAAGGGATCTACAATCCAATGCCAATTAAAATCTGACCACTAATCAGCCGATCTTTGAATATCGTTGTAAGATGCCTTATGACTGCATCCTTGACGTTATATGACGAACATTTTCACGATCTTTTAAAAAAAAAAGTTAACTTTGAAAAGGCAGCTAGCTGACTTGTTTTGTTGCGCTTTCTATCTTCAATATACAAGCTTTGACCTCTTTTCGCTGCCTGAAATTAAATTGATGTGTTTCCTCGCAATTCTTTGCTCAATGCAATCACATATCTGCTAAAAAATATCTACTAAATATTCAAAAGATATGTAACCCATGAGGAGTTTGTAAACTTTTCTGCGAGAACATATTTTTGATTAACCATGAAAATTTCAAGCTCAGTTTTGAGAGCCCATACTCGGCTCAGAACATTTAAAGTTTGTAAAGTTTGTTTCCTCATTAGGATTTTTTTTTATTTAAAATTTTGTTTTATATTTTTATATTTAGTTTTGATATAAATAATGCTAGTTCAAAATGGATTGGACACCTACGCCTAATATTAAAGTCTGTCTGTACGATATTTCAAGAACGCATTAACTTAGGAGATCGGAAGTTTTGTACACATAAAGAACTGAAAGTTTATACAGTTTGTTATTTTAACAAAATTGACGATCTAACTTCCCTATACATATTTTGTAAATACATGTATATTAAATATAACTATTATATTAATGCAAGGATATTGTAAGAATTGGTCATACACCAATTTTAGTTTTTTAATAGTTTTAAAAATGAGAGTACTTTTTCATCGTACTCCAAAGAACCAAGCTTTTGAGAAACAGGTGCCTCAAAACTCGAAGGTATTTTCATCGAAAAAATTGTTTATTTATGCTCACGATTGTATACATTTTTGTGACTTTCATTTCACCTACTTAATAATTTGAATTTTGGAAGTTTTCAAAATGTATGCTAAACTGGAAGCTTTCAATCGTAATAGAAAATTCGAAAACTTAAGTTTTCGTTGCGATATAAACGTACTATAAAAGATAATTTTAATTTAATTATTCGGGACGAGGTTTGCTCGCATCACCAGGTCCTAGATCAGATAAATTTTTTTCAACGCCGAACAAATATCCAGCAACATAGAAGAGATGGGCCATTGATTTAAGGAAGTGTAGGTGTTGAGCAACAATCCTGCAAACAAAAAAAAAGACATTAGAAAACTGAAGTACTGCATTGTCCCTTTTGCTACCGCATGATCCGGTGCATTCTGAATGACAGGGAAATAGTCTAAAATGAGAAGAAACACACGAACTAATAGAAATTGACATAAACAAATAATTACTCATATAAAAATTGTAGCAAGTTCTCATAAACAGGCAAAAACTGACAAGAAAAGAATTTCTTGCAGTATAACAACAAAACTATAAAACAGGTAAACAATGAAAATTTAGCATAACTTTCAAAATCCTGCATAATAAATACTTGCAACGCTTGCAGAGGTATTTAGTTTTGCAGAATGTATGAACTTGAAGTATGCAAATTCACCTTTTAGTGTATAAAATATAAAAATTGTGTCATTGTTGAGACATTTCTAAGACGTTTTTCTAACATGCCTAATTTTGCATAATTTACATATTTCTTGCAAACTATTGATCCTGGAAACATAGATTACTAAATAAGAATGCATTATAGATCACTTCCCTGGATAATTAATGCAGAATAACGGCAAAATCACACAGCACTTACAAACTTAAAAATTGCGATCGCCACCCTCAATTTGAATAATTCGAATTCGTGCCAGAAAGGTGCTAAATTCACCAGGAGATTAATTATTTTTGCGAAAATTTATAAATTAATTCACAAAATAACCACGAAAGAGACGGATGTGAGAAAGAGACAAGGAATATCGGAAAAAATTGTTGCATTGTATATACAACACTACCCAATATACCAAAAATTGAAAATAAAAATCTAAAATTATTTTTAAATTCAAACTTAAAATGATTAAATTCAAAATTATCATAAGCTAAAAAAAAAAAACGCGAGCATCAGCAATTTCTTCAAATGCATGACATTCCTTTTCATTAACAAGTAAAAAAGCTAGAATTGGTCTAAGACCAATGCATATGATATAACCTAGATGTAATTTCGTAAGGTCACCTCTTTGATTGTTGAATTTATTTTTCGCCTATATATCTCCAGTGTAATATATGCACCTACTTGCAATAACTTGCAATACCCGGAAATCACGCATATACCCACATACTAGGAATGTGCAACGATTCAGTTTCGACCCATGCAATTGCGGTCAGTTATATAATATAGCATATGTAAACAAGGCTCCAATTTTGATCAAACATTTTTGGGGTAAGAATGCAAAGTCAGGTATATTGAAAATTTCATTGAAATCAATAAATGTGATGTAGGATTACTGTCGATATAAGTATTAATAACGCATTATAAAATAAATTAGTAAGTAATTATCGATTTGGCATAATTCAATGAGTATAAATAAGGTAGGCAAAATTAATAAACAAGTTCTGTTTTCTTCAACTACCATAGCTGTCAGAATTATTGTTTGGAGTTTTGCTGCTTAGCTGCTCCTATGCCAAAAACTTTTACCTAGAGCTTAAATAGACGCTCCTCAAAATTTAAAGAGCTAATACCTTTGGGCTGCTCTTCTTCGAATTCCCTCTTAATAAAAAGTTAATGCCATTGGGTTGCTTTATAATAACAGTAGACCGCATTAAAAAAGCCGAATATTCTATTCTTTGGAGCCTGCATATCATTTGGTGACTGTGACGAGCCACTGCAATCTACGGGGACACTACACTAGAACGGTTCGTTAGACTGCAAAAAATGGTAATGACCAATTTCGTAGGATTTCATATTCTGCAAATATTTTTCAGTATATAATAAAAACGTGTAGGACTGATTGTTTTCACAACCTGAATTTTTATATGGTAACAACAAGAAGGCGTTGCCAAACTTACCCCGTATATAAAATTATATTTACTATTTTATAAAAATGCCATGTACAAAATTTCCACTTTCTACGTCGGCGCGTTCTCAGGTAATGTGCACAAATATAGTGAAAGAT
>OZ005741.1:52137750-52220252 GCA_963930735.1 Dioctria linearis | reverse complement strand
CATCCGTTATTTATTTTAGGCTTGCCTGCACTAAATTTTTATTCCGCAAATGTGTCCTAGATGATTTCCAGTTAGATTTGGGATGATATTTTGGCTGCGATTTCAATTGAGACCTCGGAAGATATTTTCCAATCCGAACATAATAAAATTTAGGTTTCATCATTGAAAGTTTGTTTTTTGTTTAATTTCTTATTTAAATTTTCAAATGAAAATTAAAGACAAGCATACTGTTAAAAAACTTAAATTTAATGTTAGGAAAACTGATTAATATTTTATTTTTTAACTGAAATAATTGTTTTGTTGAAAGATTTCTTCGATGCCTGTTTGTTCAAGTTTTTTTTCATTTAGAGTTTAAAAATTGGTTAAAAATATAAAAACGAAAAAGTAGTCCTCTTTTAAAAATTTCTTTTTTCTAAAGGATGCTTGATATGTGTAAGAAAAAGTGCAAAAAACGCAGAAAGGGTTACATTTTGGGTACTTAGTGTGATAGACCAGTGTAAGACGATGTTTTTAAGCTTCTTAAATCCAATATGAACAATTGGTGTTGATGGCATATTTTATGATAAAAATAGAAATTACATAAAAAACTGAGTTAATATTGTGAAATTTCAACTTTGTTGAGTAATAACTTCTAAACACAGAAAAGGAGGGGAAGAAAAGGGGAAATTTCAAACGACTATCAACTTAACAAATTTTAAATCATCATCGTAGTGTGTAACATTCAGATGTTATAGGGTGCTCTATTAGAAAACATACCCAAATATCTTTAAGTCGTGTTAACTCGAAAACTGTAAGGATTTCCCCCGGCCACCCCCGACAATTCAATTTTTTCCTTGGCATGACGTATCTATTGCCTTCGGGTTCCACACCACATACGTACGGGACACCCTGCATATAGTTCAATTGCCTAGATTACAGATTATATAAAGTGTAGGTAGATGATAGAGTTGTGGATTATATAGAAGCGGATCGTACAGAGTACAGATTCCATAGATGTAGATTACATAAATCCAAGTCATACAGATTACTGACTACATGGGTGCAGACCACAGGCAATCTGGATGCAGATTCGGAGTGCGATCATAGTTTTGATATCTTATCATCAGTATACATCTTGATGAAAGGTGGGTCCATCACACAAATATGGTGTATAAACTCCTCTGTGTTCATGGTGAAATGTGTGGTATATATGTTCTCTATGGATTGATGTATTATCCTTTTTAAATATTTCTTTTTCCAAATTTGTTATGCTTTCAGTACTAGGACTGTATTATAGATGACATATTGTAACGAACCTGTACATGGCTAGACATTAATAGAACTATGTGTGAAGTTTTCTATAGGAAATTTTCCTTCGTATAATTCACAATAGCTTTTTGAATCGATATTATAAGTAGGGCAATATAGATTTACTAGACACCTTCATCCGCCTACCCGAATTTCCTACAAAAATTTCTAGCAATTTGAATTGGCCTGTCCGGGAGACCTAGAAAATCCTACTCCACCTCCACCCCTGCCTATAAAGCGAGTACATGAAAAACGGAGGGTTATCGGTAGTACGTGTAACAGACGGAAACCAATAATCAGTACGTGTGCAACGGAAAGCCATCCTGTCACCAGTACGTGAATAACGGAGGGCTAGTGGTAGTACGTGAACAACGGGAACCACTAGTTAGTACGTCTACAACGGAAATCTCTCCTGGACCACACTCTCTTCGATTTAGAGGTACTGACAAGAATTTCACTAAAAAAAATTATTTTACATTTATAATAGGGACGAAAGAAGAATAAATAATTAATTTGAACTCAACCCAACTGTTGTCATTGGACCCCTTACTCCACTGAAGCTACCCAGAGTCAAATTTCAACATTTTGCTACCGGCCGAACTATTGGCGCCCGAATAATCCCGACTGACCGAGCAAACGACGTCACAATGTTAAATGTTGTGCTAATATTACTGCAAGATTTGATAAAGAAAGTAAGATAAGTATAAATAGTGCATCCGTAGTATTTCAAATGGTTAGTACTGGAAAATTCGTCAGAAAATGCATTGAATTTTCTTCGAGCCAATTTGTTTTTGCGAATTCGGTAACTTCTTTCCGTTTTCGATTCAAATTATCCTTGCTACTTCCCCCGGAGCTTAATGAAAAAGAAATGGAATAAGTAAACATATAAAACTATTCTATTCGTTTATTGATAAATCATGAAACCCTATCGTCTTAAAGTTATCCTGACAATGCGGCTTCCAAAATTGTTCCCGGTAGACTTATAGCCTTTACCAAAATAAACTTATTTCTACTGAGCTATTTGCATTACGCAATTGTGTGATGTTTATATTTTTTTCCTTAATTTCATATATCTCCAAAATACCCCAAGTCTGCAAGATATATTAAACATTTTGGTGATACGTATCATCACTTTCAGACCTCCACTCATGAGAAATCCACGAATATTAAATTGTCTTTGACTAAAAAAACCCACGTATGTAATTATAAAAACAACATTATTCTTAACTTAAATATTTGCACATGTGAAATGCAATTTCTTTTGTACCTTGAGAGTATTTAAGAGTTAAACTGGTAATGAAAAATTAACACTGCGAAGACTAAGTTTTAACGCAAAGGAACTGATCCTGCTCTCGATATTTTTTATACTGCTGTTAGTGTGATTAATAATAAAATGCGTCTATTTTTGAGTTTTGCCATTGCAACTATTTTATTCTGTTCTGTATCTGTATCATCCGAAACTTTGAAGGAAAAATTGAAAAGAATTTTCAATAAAGTCGATTCTAAATATTCCACAAATGATAAAAATCTGAGAACCACTCTCCAGTTCTGTGAGTTACTGAAAGCTAATGATAATGTGAGAAAATTATGCTCACCTGTAAAAACCTTTGAGGATGCAGTGAAGATTATTGACGAACTACGACCACATATTAAAAATTACTGTTTAAATGAATCAACAGGTGAAAATTCATTTAATGATATCTGTGAAGGTTTCAGAATACTACAAAAAATCGAGGAAAATAATAAAACTGAATAATTTATTGTAAAATAAATACTTGAGCATGATTTCAATGTACTTTTACTAAAATAAGTGAGTTTCTTGAAGATCCTATTTTGATTCTATTTCAGTTATTTTGCTTGGAAGTTCTAAATTTTAGTAAAGTTCTATTTTAATATTATGAAGTTGGTACAATTGTTAGATACAGATGTTTTTCTGTTTTTCTTAAAGCAACTATTACCATTTAGTACTAACAAAATTGTATAATTTTCTGTAAGCGAATTTGAGCGTGCACAGCACCAGGAGTTTAAAATATAAGCGATGTTCAAAAGGGAAAGTTCGCTTGAAAAAATGTCGTTAGAAATAATTAAATGATATTGTGATTATTATATGCGAAAATAGTCGGTCTATACTTTTTCATTTACGTTCACATTTTCTAAAAGGATTAGAAATTTCGTAGAAATTTACGCAAAAAAATCATTTTCAAATATTTGTTCGAGAGCAAACAAAATTGTAGGATTTCGCTTTTAGTGTCAGTGATATTTTGATGAAAATTAGTCTATTTCAGTTAATAAAATATATATAGGTAGGTATATATGCATTTTTCTTAGAGTCGACATTTCCATAATTATACATTTTAATAACATAAAAATAACTCAACATTGGTATTTAAAAAGAGATAAAAACAAATCAGTACAATTTTAAATAAAAAATTAAATAATAACTAAAAATTTTTCTGGCGTTTGTTTTAGCAAATAAGTCTATAATGTCATCATAATTAATCGAGTCGATTATATCTAATTCAATGCATATTAGCGACAGATTGTTTTATTTTGATGAAAGTTACTACGTAAATAATTTTTTATTCATTTCAACACGAAAAATGGATATTCAGCACTTGCCTTAGAGATAGGCATCGTCAAAAATATTTTTAAAAATTTTTCTACGTTCTCCCCATCGTTAATAAATTTATACATATTTTTAATTAAAACACTTTCTTCCTTATTCATTATTAAAACTTGCTCAGCTTCATCAATACATTTTTCTGAGTCAATATCAGTACTACCATAAACTTGTAAATTTTCTTAATACTAGCTTTGTACTTATTTTGATGTATATGATTATATCATATTCAAACGTATCTAATATGTCTGACCAGGGTCATTCCATATCAAATAGGCAACAAGTGTGACATGATCATCACCAATTTTTTTGAAATTTTGTTCTTGGAGGGCTTGTGAAAATAAAAATATGAATTAAAATTTTTTCTTCTGCAATGCGTATTTCGCGGGTTATGGCATTTGTCAAATTTCGCAAAAATGGTGTAATGGTCTTCTTTAAAAATTGGTACATATTTTTCTATTTAAGTATATTAAAGGATATAAGATAAAATCCTTATCCATGATGTGCTATTTCACATGTATTTTTAAGATTCTATTTTTTTTAGATAGCATGAAATCCTATCTTTAAAATAACCCATATCTCATTATCCTAACTTAACTAGAAAAATATATACGAATTTTTAAAGAAGACCAGGACATTATTTTTGCGAACTTTTGAAAATGCCATAACTCGCGTGTTGAAATCAACATTAAATAGCCACCTGAAAGTAAAATCTTTTAAAAGATTCTAACTTCAAGTATTTCTAATTATTGAAAATAGGTTGGGAACGAAACTATGTATACCTACCTACCGTCGATTGTCGATTGTTATCTCCACTATTATGGCTACATTCCACATAAACAAATCCGGGACACAATCCAATGAGAGAAAGTAACTTGTCTTCGATAACATTACGAAAATCAAATGGAATTAGATTATGTCATCTGTACATTTAAATGTATCGTTAAAGGAGCAAATTAGCATTATTGTAATAGGTATCTTATTGTATAATTTATAATCATAATAACTTTAGCTAGGCAAAATTAGGAACGGCAACAAATATACACAAAATTCCAGTTGCTTTGCACAGCTGCTAGGGTTAATGTACTCTTCTGACCTATGCACAGCTGCTAAGGTCAACGGATTTTTCTATTGCTACCTAGGCACAGCTGCTAAGGTCAACGTACTTTGGTTGCTATAAGCAATGTAAAATAATTTGTTGGTGCCATGCGCAATTCAGAGGCAACATATGTAAGTCGCAGGCCAACTTGAATCTTTCTCTTTTCGCACCCAGCTCTCATAGATTCCGCATCATTTGCAATCGACTTGGCTAGTGGTAACAACATAAAATTATTAACTCAACAACTTTATCTTGGGTAACGATTGAATAAAAATATTTATTCTGGGTCTCGACTAGAATAAATTTTACTAATTCAATAACTTTATCTTGGGTCTCGACTGAGATAAAGATATTTATTCTGGGTTTTGACTGGAATAATTTTTTTTAATATAATCACTTTCTCTTGGGTCTTAACTGAGATAAAGATAGTTATTCTGGGTAGCGACTAGTATAACACTTACTAATCTCAAAGCTTTATCTTGGGTCTCGACTGAGATAAAGATATTTATTCTGTGTACCGACTAGAATAAATACTACTAATACAACTTTGCTTTGGGTCTTGACTGAAGTAAAGTATGTTGTTCCGGGGAACGACTAGAACAGAATTCTACTAATGAAATTACAACTTTGCTTTAGGTCTCAACTGAAGTAAAATATCTTGTTCCGGGAACGATTAGAACAAAATCATTACTAACACACAAATTTTGTTTTGGGTCTCGACTGAAACAAAGTATCTTGTTCCGGGGCACTACTAGAACAATATAATCACTAACTGTCTATTTACCAACGCCCCACAGTCGTTCCACATTTTGGATTGGTGAGTATATTTTTGAGTAATCATTTAATACATATCTAATCTTATTGGGTAATTATATTTATACATATATATAGATATATATATGTTCGGAAAAGTGAATTCCCTTTGAAGTTATTAATTTGTTTTTATTTAAGTTGATACATAAGTGAGCCTTTTAGTTATTAAGTGACATAGTCGATATTATAAGTATCCTCAGTTTATGTTCGTGAATATGTAATCTCTGAACCATATTCCTCTTTGAATTTGGAATAGTGTATTAACTTTGACGGTATTGTGAAATAAACCACTAACTTTCGCGCGTGCTTTGTGTACTTTTGCGTGATGTGCATATATTTCACTATGGTAATAAAGGTGAAAATACAGGCCCAATAAGGTGGCAACAAATGCTGATTACGTACGATCATGCGATAGAACCTTAGAAATAAAAATAGAAAAATAAGAAATAGCGATAAGTTTAAACAAATCCACAATTCTATTACAAATTCTCACTATTCTACTGTCATTTAAAGTATGCAGATAGACGGAGCGAAATTGCTCATACCCCAATAGTTTTTTCCCTCGTTTCTGGCTTGCTCAGATACATACATTTTATGCAATCCAGTAGTTCCTCTTAGCTTTATATTCTAAGGAAAGAATCTTAGAATATATAACAAATGCTGATAAGCTAAATGAAGTGAAGCCGGCCGATATTTATGTTGGGTGAAAGTTTTTCAGCACAGTGCAGTTATGAAAAGCTAGCAGAACCCATGAAGGCGCAGTGCCACAGTCAAGTACTTCTAATAGGAGTGTAAATTTCATGACATTTCTACACGCTGTCACTCACTTATCTATTGTCATAACTTCCAGAGATTCTTTTCTGATTTTTGGTTTTGTTTTATAGTGCATCTTATTTTCTTCTGTATTTTCTGTCATTTGTTATGAACTACTCCTTCGAGATATTATTAGCGGTTCTCAGCTTCACTCATGTACACGATTATTGTACGATACCTGCATTTCTGTTTATTATAATATGTTCTAAGGAAAGAATAATGTACATATGTATACAGGATATTTCCGTCTAGGTGGTCCATAGAGCAAGAGGTGATAGTACTCACTTAGACGAACAAAAAATTGTACGGCAGAGAGGGGTCCACATCAATCCTTTGGGAGATACACTGCGATTAAGAAATTATGCTAGTATCTTAAAAAGTACAGGATGTATGGTCGCAATTAAGAGCTCGTGGCTTCGAGACCCTTCCAACGACTGTTCAAACAGCCCCGTACTCTTCTGCTCTCAGGAGTTCTGGTGGTCTAAAGTAAGAATATCGGATTTCATACCATTTTTTGACTTAGACATTTTTTTTTACAAAAAGTTGGTTAACATAACTTCCTTTTTTTATAAAATCTGTGAACTCTGGACGTACTCTCATCTTTAATTTGACCTTTACATCCTATGTGCTACTTGTAGTCGTTAAAGAGTTATTAGCTCATAACCAATTTTCAAAGCTAGTCTCAAAACTAATTTCAAAGATAATGTTTGTTCCCTTATTGTATGAAAATCTTAATTAAAAAAAAAAAATCACTTAATTTCGGTTATGACCTGAATAGGTTATGAGCTAATAACTCTTTAACGGCTACAGATATCACATATCGTGCGAAGGTCAAATTAAAGGCGAGAGTCCACAGTTTACAGATTTTATAAAAAAAAAGTTATGTTAACCAACTTTTTGTAAGAAAAAGATGTCAAAGTCAAAAAAATGGTAAGAATTCCGAAATTCTTACTTTAGACCACCAGAACTATTAAGACGAGAAGAGTAAGTCGCTGATTGAATAGGCGGCATACCCTGTACTTTTTAAGATGTGAAAGCCTAGCATAATTTCTCAAACACCCTGTATCTCCCAAACGGCTGATGTGGGCCCCCTCTTGCCGTATACTTTTTTGTTCCTCTAGGTGAGTACTATCACCTCTTGCTCTATGGACCACATAAATGGAAACACCTTGTATATGTATTTCAAATGGAGGGAAATTTTTCAATAGGGCTTTAGTTTTTATGTTATGATCTCAGCATTTAGAAAAAAATTTTCTTCAACAATAACAACACCGATTTTTTTATTGTTATTTGTGAGGAGTGAGGTTTCAAAATGTGGCCCCATATAGAGTGAGACCCCAGCTTGTCCCTAATGCGCCTTATGGTAAATGCGGCCCTGGCAAAACCATACACAACTGCACAAGTAGTGATTTGTTTTTTAATTTTTGTATAACTCCAATTCGCATTGCAATAAGACTGTCTAAAATGTGTAAAGTCTACACATACAACTCTCACTGTTCTTATGCGTCCGCATAGCACTGAGATGTATAGCATAAACTTCTGAACTGAAATTGCTTGCAATAACATTCGATCACTTTAAGTACTGTATTCCGCTGAACTTCAGCTTAATAAGGTTGATACTAAATCCACCATAGGTCAGTGGATTTTCCAAATGAATATATCGAGTAGAAATAAATGGCAATTCAATATCTGTAAACTTTTCTCTGTCTCTCATACCTAATTTCAGGGTTGGACAATAAAAAACTGCTTTTATTTCCTTAAAGAAATCGAATTTAAGGAATATTGATGGAGGAGATAAGCTTCAAATAAAAGTAATAATTTCGAATGTATTTGGAATGTATTTCTTGAACTTGTATTATGACTATTAACACGAAAATGAAACTTGAAATGAAAATTGTCACACCCCTACCAAACAAATTGGTTTCACAA
Source organism: Dioctria linearis (assembly GCA_963930735.1). Classification (NCBI taxonomy): domain Eukaryota; kingdom Metazoa; phylum Arthropoda; class Insecta; order Diptera; family Asilidae; genus Dioctria; species Dioctria linearis. The sequence goes on along the minus strand of OZ005741.1, from coordinate 52,211,691 downwards.
GAAATTGAAAATGAGGCAGTTCATATTATACTTCATATTGGAGTTACATAAGTCTACTTACGTAAAACTAGTCCTAAATGGCGTGTCTAAACCAGCTCATTATAGCATCAGATACCGAACTAAAGTTTTTCGTAATGCGGAATGTTTAGATCTTATCATCTTTCTACGTAAGTCGACTTACGTAAAGATAGTCCTAAATAGCACGGTCTAAAGCTAAATTAGCTCAGTTCCGTGTAGCATGTAATGTCGGAACATCGAAAGATAACATCGATGTCATCCGATGTTGGAATGTGACGACATCGATGTGATAATATCGAACAACGTGAACGAAACATCGCCCAGCACCAATTTATTCTAAGGCCGTATACACAACGAAGAACGAAAACAAAAAACTGATCCGTTCCATATCGAAAACAAACGAATAAAAGTTGGTTTTTGTTTTAGTCAGTTTTGACATTTGCGGCTTTCAGTGATTTTCCCATGAGTTTCTGTTTATGAAATTAATATGTATGAAAATAAGATCTACAAAATCTCGCTGATATTGAGTATACCCATTGAATGAAATAAGCAGAAAGCGCTGTGAATACTTCACATAAATAAATAAAGTCCTTCAGGATTACCTCAAGGATAGCCTGAGAGTATCTGAAAACCTTCAAAACTTTATCGAAAAAATAAATGTCTCGACTTGTTGACTTTCTATCCTAATATCCTCACAAAAATCTTCCACTGCGGATTTATTTGCAGGTGGATCGGTGCAGTATTTTATAGAAGTAATCTCTTAAGTGATGGAAAGGCCCTAACGAATACAATAACTAATGAACATTGCTCCATCTACTTTTTTAAAACTATATTTACTAACAAGCAGCGAACATATCTATTTGTAGGACAAAATTTCAAAAAATCTTAATCATTGTCGCCATGTTTTAATTATATTTTTTCAACAACTCGCTTTATTTTTTCTATTCGAGTTTCTGCTAATAATTGTAACTGCGTAGAATACTACACTCTTAATACGTTACTGCTGTACAAATAAACGATATAATATATCTAATTTTGAAACTACAACAACACATGTCCAAATATTGAACAAATTGAATTTGTCCGTAATTTGTTGTTTCGTGGTGCCAAAATTGATCACACGCAATAAATTTCGTGAAAAGTTTTGGAACCAGATAAATAATCTAACAACAAATTATTGTTGATACTGTTTAGACTAAATTGATGATAAACGATTATAGCCGTTAACTTATTTATTTTGAAGATGGTTGTAGTTGGTAGATCGGTTCGTCGGGTAAAAATGGTAATTACATAATAATGAGATTTCGAATTTTACATACCAAGCAAATATCAAGTACGAAATTGTAATTCTAGTTGCGGTTGTTTCCAATATCTTGAATCAGCACACTTGGCCGTAGACCTGCATGATTTCTCCGCTCGAAAAAGATTTGGACAGTAAAGGTGATGAGATGGCGTATATTGTGACGTTTAATCACTGTAAATTCATTTTAGTTTTTTGTTATGGTAAGTAAAAAGGCCAAATTAAACTGAGGTATGGTAAAAACAAAAGTACGACAAAATTGTGGTAAAATGGCCAAATGTGTGACGAAAGTATACAAGAAAAACATACGACAAAATTTCAGAATCAACACCCTGGAAATATAATCATTCGAATGGGAATATGTAAATCCGAACACAAAGAAAAAATAAAATAAAATATTGGATTCATCTGTATAAAGCAGGGGGTCGATAAACTTTTTTCTTTATATTTAGTTACTCCCACGATTTGAAAGGTAGAAAATTATTGAATATTCAGAATTTCCTTATTATAAAAAAAGAGGATTGGTTTGAAAATTTTTTCACTTCATATTTTGGAGAAATATGGTGTGTCAGTTTTGATGCAATAACAACAAAATTGGGGAATTTTGATGACCCAACTTCATGAAAACCACGGTATAGATATAATTTCAGACCTATTCAACGTACTTAACGAAATGAAGACCACTTTAAAAGAAAGGAAGAGAATATGAAAATGAAAGAGGAAAATTAGCCAGTACTTCTGGATTTTACAAAGGATTACGTATATAAAAGTAAATGAAGTTTTGGCAGTGGCGATTTCCCAAGTATAGACTGTTAAATTTTTGCTGCCCTTACCTCTGCAATTGTCAGTTCCTAGATTATTTTTACAATCCAACAATTTGGTTCAAATTGCACAGAGAAATAGTTTTTGGGTATATTTTTGACCTAATCAAAGCTCAATCATGTTCGACTAATAAGTGAGTGGCAACAATTTGTGCCACAAATCTTATGTATTTGCCGATTAGATTAAGGAAAGCTCCAGCTTAGAAAACCCAGATTAGGTTTTTATCCCTAAAATGCAGGTAGGCTTTTTTCCTTAAAATGTAGGGAATATTCAAATTTTTTTCCTAAAATGTAAGGAATTGTAATTTTTTTTGGATTTTCCCGTAATAGGGGGAAATAGGTAACCACACCCCACCATATGTGATAGAGCACCATAACCATCTCCTTTAAAAACATCAGAATGAGCTAAGTTGTAAGTAGTACGGGGACCTTATGTTGGTGCGTTGGGCACGTTCAAACAAAATATTGAAAAACAATATATGACTTATCACAAAAGAGTTGTAAAACGCCTTTTTAATCCACAAAACAACGACTGCGGTTTCGGACAATGCGTCCATCTTCAGGTTTTATTAATAAAGCCCCTTCTCTCACTAATAAAAACAACATACGAAGAGCTATGTCCAAGGTAGGATAAAAGTTCTGCAAACTCTGTTTTCTCAGAAACGATGATAGACTTTCTTATGATCCAGAATCTGGTTTTACCAAAATTCTTTCCGAACAAACGTGCATTTGAACTAAGTCAGTCTCTAAATCATTAGAATACATTGCTTCCAAGGAGCGGAGTTCGTAACGGTTGATGAAGACAATTCACTAATTTTAGTCAGAAACGAAAACTTTTCATTGAACTTGTTTGACGCCTCCTGTATTTTTTCTAATTCGGATACAAGTCTATCAATGACGGCGAGAAATGTGTTAACCCTGAAAGTATCATTTGCGGTAATTCTCATTTCTTCATCGGGCATTTTATCATAACATTTTTTTTCTTTTCAGTTGTCTTTTTCCCATGTATTTTGTGTACTGCTTCGACACGCTTCATTCACCATTTTTTCGTCAAAAGACTTAAAATTTGAGATTCATAAAGATCGGCTACCGTAATCAAATCTACGGTAGAAGCTTGAATTTGTACACTCACTTTGTTTATTCTTTCCAAAACAATATTCCAAACAACAACCATTAGCGCGGTTTCCAATTATTCTAATTTTAGAAAAATTCTTGTTCCTTCGTTTCGTGTGACTAGCTTTTCGGAACAATCATTCCCGATTGTTTCCAAAGTTTTAAGGACTTCGTGCCAAGAATCTCTCAAACTTCTACATGCATCCTCTCTAGCTGACCAACGTGGGAGGTTTACTCTCTTTAGCGTTTTCCCTTTTCCGATTTCACTCATTAATTTTTTCCAGCGGTGTATCGAACTTACAAAAAAAAATAGGTAGATTTCTTGGAACAACATGAACAAGCGGGAAGCGGCTATGTAAAGTACTCCTAAGTACTTCTACCTACTCATGCTCTTGTCCGCGAGTAGATGAGCTGAACAGTTTCGCAAGAATTTTCCACTAGGTGGATTCGGATGCTAAGTGGTTATTGAAATGTCAGAGAGTTGAAATTTGAGAGAAAATGTTTATAAAAAAACAAGTAAAATTATTAACTCATCGAGAACAGGAGAAGTATTTTCAAATTTATATATTATGGTTAAATAATTAATACAGTAAGAAGTTTTAATATAATAACTATCGAACAAAGACGAATTTTTATCCTTAAATTTTCTACATAGTAGGTACTGCTCGAGGAAAGTAGCTCGGATATGGTCCACATTTTCATAATTTTATTTTCAGTAGCCTTTAATGAAATTAATTTGAGTAATATCCTAACTGTTTTTATAAGAAACTTGATACAACAGAAACAAAACATGAATGTTTGAAATTGGAGGTTATGTTATACTCTTAACAACCCAAACTTGCATTCCAATGTGAAAGTGCTCGTGAGTACTTCATTCCGCTCAATGGAGAACATCTACTGTAAAGAATGCGAGAATTCCTACGACGAAGCTCCTACAATTGCCCCTCAATTTATTATGCAGCTTATATGTATGAGAGTGAGTAATATTAGAGGTGTAGTCTAGTCGACCACACGAAGCTGATAGCTTACTCCGTGGTAGCATTGTGCGCAGGCTGGCACGCTAGCACCTAGACTTATTGCAGAGCGTGTGGGATGTGTTAAGATAACGAAAACCTATGCAACCGCGCACAAAAAAAATATATTCGTGACGTGAAAAGAAAAAAAAACCCGAAGCACACACTCAGTCCTGAAGGGACTATACACCACTTATTTTACAGATTCGCGGGATGGTAGTGATCCTCTTGGTGCCTTATCCCAGCTTAACATGGCATCGGTGGCACATAAACTCGATGCCTCTATAAGAACTTAAAACGGGCGGAGGACCAGACCTAATCAACAGTGTTCCAGGAGAGAGAAGGGGGAAAGGAGAAAACTTAAAGGTCATTATGTTATAAAGAAAGCTTCTAATTTACTGAACTTCAATGCCAAAAAGTATGAAAAGTCTACATACACACAAATTCTCGTAATATTGTAAGATATAAAACATCCAGGTAAATTCCGAAAATAGAAATATTCGCCAAATCTAAAATATACGTAAAGTCTATGTGTAAAGTCTCAAAATATTAAAATTTAAAATATGAAAAAATATTAACAAAAGAAAATGAAAACATGGCTCGGCCTTTAAGCATGCTAAGCTCCGTTAGCATGAAATCTCTTTCTTTTTACTCGTCTAGTCGACATTTCTATTCTTATGAATGCAAGAAAATTATATTTGTAAACAAAGTTGTTAATTAATTGCAATAATTAATAATTAGTTGTCGAGTTAAAATCGATTAAATCTTTCAAATTAGCCGCGCGCCAACTGTAAATTTTTCTTGTTTTTTAATTTGTTGCTAATCGATTAGAATTCTGTATTCAATTTACATTTGTCTACAATTTGTATAGGGCAGTAGTTCTAGAAAATGCGGACTAAGTTGGGGCTCTCATTTGGTAGTAAGAAAGTCTGCTTTATGCCTTAGGAAGTATTTAGCGAGGGTTTCGGCTTAGCTGATCCAGGAACTGCATGTTGTTTTTCGTTTTTCAGGAATTTGTCGTCCCGCCATTTTTCTTTTTTTAAATAAACTTGATCTTGAAAAATGTGGTAATCAGTATTATTATGTTCCATTAACCTTCGAACAGATGTATTGAGTATTGAATATGACTCTTAATGTAACTTAGCACTTCATGAAATGTAGGCAAATAGTGTAACAGTCGCTTACTGACTTTTTACACGAAGTATCTGAAATTTTTGGTCACTTCATAAAATGCTACAAGCCTTTGCGTAGTTAGTGTAGTACCAAACGATATAACGGAATACTACGAGTGATAGATGTGCGAGGTGAAGGGGGAGGTCGCGCCTAGCCCCACGAACACGCAGTATACACGACCGACGGCGTGTGAGTGCCGGTGTGTTCTAGTCGCGCGCGCACGTGTGTGGGCTCATGTGTGCGTGTATTCATGCGTGACTGTGTGTATGTGCGTGCATGTTTGCGCGCGTGCATTTGCTTGCGTGCGGGTGGCTGCCTTGCAGGTCTGGCCGCGACCTCCCCCTTCACCACTCATTTCATGACGTGCTGAGTTACAACAAGTGTCTACGTCATATGTAATCTACAATCATTGCACTAAGCTCGCTTTGCTTACATGTGAGAAATACTGTGTGCAATATGTTTGGATTTTGGTGCCTGACTCACATAATGTAATGCTAGCCAATAAACTGCGTCTGATTTCTTTTAGCGTAGGGGAAAATGTTTAATACCGCTTACATAGCGAAATTACCTATTCAATACCGAACCGGAGTTAAGGTGTTAAATTAAAATTAAAAATCCCGAACAAGGGCAAAGGTGCTTCATTAAACTTGAAAGGGCTGGTGAACTTCTACATACACTGCCAGTCCCTGTTGTGGAAAACAATCACAAAAGAAGAAAAATGTGTAACCTTTACGCGCATACATATATGCACTCAGTTAACTTCATTATGCAAGTGTGTAACACGAAGATAGTGTTTTTTTCTTGCCTTAATAAAAAAAAGTGATGTTTATTTTTTCTCCCAAGTCTGCAAGTTATACTAAAACTTTTGGTAATACGTAGATTCATTTTCAGGCCTCTAATAAACGTCAGCATCATATTCTATAAATTGACGCTTTGTTTATTCCACACCTCATGTGAATTCCACGAATATTAAATTGTTTTTGACTAAAAAAACCCACGTATGTAATAATAAAAACAACATAATTTTTAACTTAAATATTTGCACATGTGAAAAGCGATTTCTTTTGTACCTTGAGAGTATTTAAGAGTTAAACTGGTAATGAAAAATTAACACTGCGAAGACTAAGTTTTAACTGATCCTGCTTTCGATATTTTTTATACTGCTGTTAGTGTGATTATAAATAAAATGCATTTATCTTTGAGTTTTTCCATTGCATCTATTTTATTCTGTGTTGTATCTGTATCATCTGAAACTCCGGAGGAAAATTTGGATAGAATGATCGATGTAGTTGATTATAAATATTTTGCCACAGATGATAAAAATCTAGAATCCACTCTACAGCTCTGTGAGCTAGTCAAACATAAAGACAATGTGACAGAATTATGCTCATCTGTAGAGACTGTTGATGATGCAGTGGATATTTTTGATGAACTACGACCAATTGTTGTAGATTACTGTATAGACGAATCAACCAGTGCAAATCCAATGGACGATTTCTGTGAAGTTTTTAGATTTTATAAACAAATTATTGGAGACGATGTAACTGATTAACTTATTGTAAAATAAATATTTGAGTTCGAATACTTGTACTTTTATTAAAACAAACCATTTCCTTGAAGATCCTGTTTTGATTCTATTTCAGGTATTTTGCTTGGAAGTTCTAAATTTAAGCAAAATATTATTTTAATATTATGAAGTTGGTACAATGGTTAGATGTGGACGATTTTCTGTTTTTCTTATAGCATCTATGTATTACTGTTGAGTAACTATACCTACTAACAAAATTGCATAAACTTCCATAAGAAAATTCGTGTTTCCAAAGCACTGGGTGTTTCAATTATAAGTGATGTTCAAAAGGAAAAGTTCACTTGAAGAAATGTCGTTAGAATTAATTAAATAATATTGTGAATATTATATGTGAAAATAGTCAGTCTATACTTTTTCGTTTACCTCCACAATTTCTAGAAGGTTTAGAAATTTCATAGAAATTTATGATGAAATATTATTTTTAAAAATTTGATCGAAAGTGAATAAAATAAACCTATTACCTAGTTAGGTAAAATAAACTCTAAATTAGTTACATAAAGATCACTAAAAATATGAAGTCAAAACAAGTAAAAAAAGATAAAATCATCAATTAAAATTGTGATGAAATATTAAAAAGGGGGAAAAAAAAGTAAAATATTCGAAGACCACAAAAACAAGATCCCCAAATGTTGAAGAATCCCCAAACACAGAATCTGCAAATTCAAAATCTTGCCTCAAAATTGTCAGGGAAGAAGCTTTTCAGGCACAAGTCGGCACAGAATTTACAAGCACAAAATCCCCACGAAAAAATATCCAGCCACAGTATACAAACTTTATTTGATCCTCCAAAAGCAGATCAGCCGCAAGGTAGTATAAAGGATGAAAGGAAATATTAAATCTAGGAAAAGGAAAAAATCCAAAAATAAAATTTGATTTAAGCGACAAAAAAAAACCCCACTTGTTGGGATTTTGCCGCTGATACGAGTGATGCTAAGTGCTAGTAAACTAAATAAAAGTTTTAGGACAATGTACGCTTTTGGCATAAAAAATTTATTAAATTCAGGATGTACATGAAAATTGGATTAATAAAAATTAAATTCATAACATCAAACCACACGAAGACAATCATAATTGAGGGGATCAAAATCAAAGGGGTAAAAGTACACTTTTCACACCTTTGAGATATAACACTTCAAAGTTGGTTGGATGTCTTAAATTTTGTGTAAAGTCTTAATTTTTTGTAATTACTTATAATAAAATAATCCGCGAATCTTAATAATTTCTTGATGTTGATAAAATAATGTTCGGTTGTTTTTGGTTTAGTAAGACGGTAATAATTTATTCACTTGCAATCATTTATGCCCCCTTCTTTGTAAGAAGTGCCAATGAACAAAAGGCCTACTTGCAAGTCGTTAAAATAACGGCTGTTATAAAATAGCAAGTGCTAGGAATTTAGCTATTTTTTTTTTTGCACTAATATTTTGAGTATATATCTAGTATACATTTATGCATTTATATCTCAATTTTTAACAAAATGTTTTTATACTTGTACCCCTTTGCATTTGAGAGCCTCAATTCTGGTATTTCGAGTTTGGAGATTTCGTGCTTGTTGATTTCATGAAGATTTTGAGTTTTGAGCAATATCGAGTAGCAATATGCACGAATAACGCAGCAATACTTGTATATGTGGACTGAATACAGAACCATACGAAATCGATATGAATATTATGAATTAAGTATAAATTAATTATAAATCATACCAGAAGACTACGTGGAAAGACATAGAACATTTAATTATCCGCGAGCAGAAGAACCGAAAGCTACAATATAATTTGGGAGGTGTTCTTAAAACGGAAGCTACTGAAACAATAGCTGAAAAACTAAATCAGTTTTTCGTTAGTAGTGTGGACGAAATGAATCGTTCCATATTCGGATTACATTAACCTTCTTCGAAGCTATTTAGTTTAATTTGAGATTGCCAGAAGAAATCGACAACGTGTATATAAACAGAAAGAACTGGGCATAACTGAATTATATTCAGGAATGTTTAAAGTGGTCGCCCTAGCTTTAAAATCAATAGTTTCTACATCGTTACTAGCAGGCATTTTCCCAGATTATTGAGAAGATGCTTGCGTTATCTCAGGCTGGTAAGCCAGTTGAAGACAATTACTACTTTGAGTATAAACCAACTGATCACACACTACCAACCACGGTTTAGACAATAACATATCTGTGAGTCTGAGTCAAATTTAGTTATAACTGGATGGAAAACAGATTTACATGAGAGGAGCAGACTAATCGCAGTATTTCCAGATATGAAAAGGACATTTAAAATTATTTTGTAGAAATATTTTGTTGGTTATAACAGTAGAGAAATAGAAGTTCAAGAGAGAGAGAAATCTTGGGTTGCTACAAACAAACAGAGGACTAGGGTCAACCAATTGACTTATAGTCTAGAAGATGTCCATTAGGGGGTACCACAAGGATTGGTATTGGGAACACTTCTTTTTATATCCTAGATGAAATCTATAGGGTATACTAAGTTTGTCATTCCGTTTGTAACGCACAGAAATAATGATGGTAGAGCAAAATGGATTAGACATGCACGCATAATATTAAAAGTTATTTTGATTTTTACATGTCCATCTGCCCGTCTGTCTGTTCATCCGTCCGTCTGTTCGTCCGTCCGTCCGTCCATCTGTCTGTCCACACGATAACTCGAAAACGCCTTTACTTTGAGATCTAAAATTTTACAAATGGACTTTAAAAAAAAATGTAAATAATCCTCGAAAATGGGATAATCCGGTAACTCCTTCGTAGGGTTGCCATACAAAAGTTTAATTTTTCACTACATATTTGAACACTGCGTGAGAACGCGTCAACATATGGAGATAACATTTTGTACACAGTGTTTTCATAGAAACAGTACATATAACCTCAAAAACGGTCTATATAAGGCAACTCCTTCGTGTTGTTGCCATATAAAAATTTTGGTTTTTTACGTATACTGTGAACGATCAGTGCCATACGATTTTAAGCTATTTTTGAAATCATAATTACTATTGCTATGAAAATACATGTGTAGAGCGCAAGTTAAGCATTAAAGTGCAAAAACAATTCTCAAGTTTACTATATATGTATGGAACATTCACTGCATGAATGAAATTGCAGTAGAAAAATTGTAAACGATAAAAAAAAGCAGATATTACAATTTAAGCATGCTAGCCATGCGAATGAACTCATATGTACTGCCCGTAGTTAGAGAGTACATGCAATATATGAAGAGTGTGGTGAAAATTATGCCACTGGTAGAAAGCTAGTGGTTTTATTCGTTTATTCACTACGTCTACACTTCTCATTCACACTAAATGTTTCAAGTTCAATAAATGCTATTACTTAAAAAATACAAGACATATGTATTTATATTATATAAGAAGCTGAAACCAATATTCAATAAATGATTAAAAAATAAATTTGATTTATTAAAATGTTGCAATTGATTCGTACTCACCTGATCAATATATGGCAGCTAATTTACTTGACTTTTATTTGATTGAGGTTTGGGAGGGATTAGAATATGCTTTATTCCAGTCAATACCTAGAATAAAGTATTTGTATTGGTAATTGTCTCATTACAGTCAATACCCGCAATAGGACTCTTTATTACAGTTACTACCCGCAATAAAGCGGTTTGCTAGTAAATTTCTTGTTACAGTCGAGACCCGCAATAAAGAGTTTTGTGTTAGTAATTGTCTCACTGCAGTCGATACCCACAGTAAGACTATTTATTACAGTCGATACCAGCAATATAGTGGTTTTATTAGTAATTGTCTTATAACAGTCGATACCCGCAATAAGACTTTTTATTACAGTCGAGACCCGCAATAAAGTGTTTTGTGTTAGTAATTTATTCTTATTGCAGTCGATACCCACAATAAGAACCTTTAGTTTAATTGTTATCCAAAATAAAATTCTTAATCTAGTCGGTACCCAGACTAAAAATCTTTATTTTAGCAGTCAATTAAATAAAGCAGTTGTATGTTAATAAAATGTAGAATACTGGGAAAAAACCGTAAGAAAATAACAAGTTAATCGCTGCACTGCCAAATCTCAAAAGAGATCGAGTCAAGCCAAACTGCTGTTTATATAGCCATGGATTGCGCACGGCCCCAAAAAACGGCATTCAAAGGCACATGATAACAATAATTGCCATAGCAGCTGCACTTTGAAATGCAACCGTATTATATAAAAAAAAAGAGAAGAAAAAACTTGTTTGTAAATTAATTTTATCCAATCTGGAATTTGTTGCCTATCCAAACAATTTTTTTTTGTACTAAAAAAATAGATGTTCATGTCGATTTACCAAGTGCAGATGCGCAGTATACTCCCTTGTACCGTTGTTTCTGGCTGGCACACTTTTATCTGTAGTGTACTGCCCGTGTGCAGTTAGCTGGCCTGTGTTACTGCGAAATAGTCACTAAAACTTTCGACATGATACATATTTTTGTTTGTTTTTGTTTTTCAGTATATTCATGTGTTGGTATGCAAGTTTGGTTATTGAAATGATATCAGAATTCTTATGAATTCTGAACACATGGGTGAACAAGTAAACAAACATTAAGCATAATGAACTTTGAATATAGCGAGCGAAAAGCTTACTCGGCGTATTGTGTGTTTGTGTGCATTGACCGATTCCAGGTGAAAGATCGGTGTGAATTTAATTTTTAGTTCTTTTTCCAATATTGATGAAGTAAGCAATTTTTTTAGTGTATAAAAAGGCTATAAATTATTGAATAAAGTCAGAGTTTTCTTTAACTCCAAATTGGCGTAAATATTCTGTAAGAGAGCTCCCTTTGCTCCGCAATGGATTACCCTAACGATAATTGAGCGTTTTAGCTCTCAACCCTTTTGCCTAGTTAGCATAGGGCTACTTAGCTCTAACCCAACAAGGCATGCAGATAGAGCTGACCAAACTTTGAGCTTTACAGCTCTCATCTGGTTAAGATACGAGTATATAGAAGCTTTGTTAAGCTCTACCACTTATATCTACAGATTGATAAAAATTGTTTCTTTCTTCCATCATCGAAGAATCGAATAAATCCACTAACAGGCTGAAGGAATCGACAGGAGGAATAAAAGAAGCATTACATGTGTATTAAATTTCAGATCTCTACGTCGACGAGCTCTCAGGCATTGTGCAAAAATATAGTTAAAAACAACATTTTTGTATGGCAGCCATACGAAGGAGTTGCCTGACTTCGAATTTAAATTTACTTTTTTGTAAAAAGCCCGTGTGCAAAATTTCAATACTCTACGTGAACCCGTTGTCGAGTTATAGTGAGGATATGCCGACGGACAGATATGCAAAAATCAAAATAACTTTAAATATTATGCGTGGTCGTTCACTCCATTTTGCTTTCCCGTCATTAATTCTAGGTGTTGCAAACGGAATGACAAACTTAGTATATTTTGTTTTTTATTAAAATCATAAAGGACGAATATTTTTTGGTATTCTACTTCCTTGCATTCTTTTCAGTTGGTCCCCGTTCAGGATTGGGCTAAGTTCATTGTAGACTTGACAGCTTCTGGTTCAGCTCAGTGCCTGTTCGGTTTTGTAGAAAAAAATCATCATTAGAATCGCTAAACAGAACCATATATATGTGTCTTATTACAGGACAACTAAGAAATTGAAAAGAAAAGGTAGAAGAAAAATAACCACATGTAAAAAAGATACCCAACAACCTCAAAAAGTAATCAGGTGTTAAATAGTAAAAGGTTAGAAGGGATAGATAAAGTAATGCATGAGCAGTAAAAGGTATACGAGCTCTTCTAAGAAGTGATCTCGTGTACTGTAGTTGACGTAAAAGAATTAAGGAAAACAAAAAGTGTAGTGGAAGAAATATTTGGTGAGTGCTAGGTTTAGATTTAGTTTGTGAATAATTTTGAGTGTTTCTTTTTATGTGAAGTAATGCTTAGGGAAATCTCGCGCCGGTGCGCTTATTACGGCGAGATGCTAAGCAGATGCTGGGGTAAAGTCCCATATCGATGCGCTTAACACCGTGAGATGATTGAGGATTTATTGAGGGATAATGCGCGGCGGTGTTAGACATGGCGTCATACTCTTACGTACTCAAGCCCCCAATTACGCCAAAAAGTTGAATATCGCGACGGTGCGTTTAACACGACGATAATTATCGGCCTAGAAAATCTCTTACCAATTTGCTGCATTAGGGTGTCTGCACACGGCGTAAGAGTGAATGTCATTGTGAATATACCAAAACGGTACTCACTAAGTTTTTATGATTCAAACCGTGTCTGTCTTTTCTCTTTTCAGAGGGGACAAGTCAGCAGGGCAATAAACACAGAAGGTAGAAACGAGAAAGAAGGAGTACCCTGAACCCTGAATGCTTTGTTTTAATCTTGTTTTCACAAAATAGAATTTCATGTTTTATAACGCAAAAGTTTCGTCTTTTTTACATACATATGTGGTAGTTTTAAAACTTAATTTCTCAAAAATGAGGTCGAACATCAGATGATAACATTGAGTGCTCTAATGCTGCGTTACTATGGGTATAACGTGACTTTGAAAACTCATATGTACAAAACGAAGTCGAGCACCACAGCAATTCCTGGTACATGGCTCATGGATAAGGCTTATAGCTTCAAAATAAAAATACGAAAAAGGAGAACTAGAGGTCCTCAATTATAAATACTAATATTTTTTTTTGGAAAAATACCTACTTGTATAAAAAAAACATTCATTCGACGTTGCTGTATTTTTTATGAAAAATATAGAGTATTTATCTTCATTTGGCATTTCAATCCGAAAAATCATTTTTTTCCATTCTGGCGATACGATTTTTTGAAAATCTCATTTCTTCGTGAAATCAGAAAATTTCTAACCCCCTAAACGGGGGGTGGAGCGTGGTAGGGGAAACAAAATATCACTGTCCCAGTGTATAAATGTTTCTCTATTTAATAAATGATAAATGATATCGTATATGGGATTTTATGCTAATGCTGGGCTCAAAGCACCAACGACCATCGATGTAATGAAAATATCCATCATATGTATAACTTCGATGTACAACCAAAATAGATTTAAATAGAAATTACACGTCATCTGTGTTGATAATAAGATTTAAGCCTATCTTAATTTAGTTTAGTTGTTCGTTTGCTTAAAATAAAAAGCGAGATACATATATACAATATATACGCAACCTAGCAGATATTTATATATCAAATTTATATTTGCGACTAAATTAAACAGAACTAGAGCAGATAGTAGACTTATGACTAAATTCTATGCTAATTGCTGAACTCTGAGCAACTTTTTAAAATATTTTTCTTTGGCTACGTAGGATTTCGCTCTTAGTGTCAGTAGCACCAGCATTGATCAAACGAAATACCCATATTTAATATTTTGATGAAAACATTGCAAACTGCTGCAGATAGCGTGTTGGCTTTCAGTAATGGCGGCAACAGCAAAACCATACACACCTGCACAAGTAGTGCTCCAATTCGCATTGCAATAAGAATGCCTAAAACGGGTAAGGTTTACACATACAACTCTCACTTTTTGGTTTAAGTACTGTATTCTGCTGAACTTCAGCTTAATAAAGTTGATACTAAATCCACCATAGGTCAGTGGATTTTCCAAATGAATATATCGAGTAGAAATAGATGGCAATTCAATATCTATAAACTTTTCTCTGTCTCTCATACTTAATTTCAGGGTTGGGCAATCAAAAACTGCTTAATTTTATTTCCTTAAAAGAAAAACAAAAAATCGAATTTAAAGAATATCGATGTAGGAGATAAGCTTCCAATAAAAGTAATACTTTCGAATGTACTTGGAATTTCTTGAACTTGTAATATGACTATTAAAGCGAAAATGAAACTTCAAATTAACATTGTCACACCTCTACCATCAAAATTGGTCTCACAAGAAATTGAAAATGAGGCAGTCTATGTTATACTTCATATTAGAATTACGTAAGTCTACTTACGTAAAATTAGTCCTAAATGGCATGTCTAAACCACCTCAATACCGCATCAGATACCGAACTAAAGTTTTTCGTAATGCGGGATGTTAGATCTTTTCATAAATAGCACGGTCTACAGCTAAATTAGCTCAGTGCCGTGTAGCATGTAATGTCGGAACATCGAAAGATAACATCGATGTCATCCGATGTTGGAATGTAACGACATCGATGTGATAATATCGAACATCGTGAACGAAACATTGATGTTTCAAACACATCACGAAACATCGCCCAGAACCAAGTTATTCTAAGGCCGTATACACAACGAAGAACGAAAACAAAAAACTGATCCGTTCCAATCGAAAACAAACGAATAAAAGTTGGTTTTTGTTTTATTCAGTTTTGACATTTGCGGCTTTCAGTGATTTTCCCATGAGTTTCTTTTTATGAAATTAATATGTATGAAAATAAGATCTACAAAATCTCGCTGATATTGAGTATAACCATTGAATGAAATAAGCAGAAAGCGCTGTGAATACTTCACATAAATAAATAAAGTCCTTCAGGATTTCCTCAAGGATAGCCTGAGAGTATCTGAAAACCTTCAAAACTTTATCGAAAAAATAAATGTCTCGACTTGTTGACTTTCTATCCTCATATCCTCACAAAAATCTTCCACTGCGGATTTATTTGCAGGTGGATCGGTGCAGTATTTTATAGAAGTAATGTCTTAAGTGATGGAAAGGCCCTAACGAATACAATAACTAATGAACACGGCTCCATCTACTTTTTTAAAATTATATTTACTAACAAGCAGCGAACACATCTATTTGTAGGACAAAATTTCAAAAAATCTTAATCATTGTCGCCATGTTTTAATTATATTTTTTCAACAACTCGCTTTATTTTTTCTATTCGAGTTTCTGCTAATAATTGTAACTGCGTAGAATACTACACTCTTAATACGTTACTGCTGTACAAATAAACGATATAATATATCTAATTTTGAAACTTTATTCAACAACACATGTCCAAATATTGAACAAATTGAATTTGCCCGTAATTTGTTGTTTTGTGGTGCCAACATTTTATTTGATCAGACGCAATAAATTTCGTGGAAAGTTTTGGAGCCAGAAAAATAATCTAACAACAAATTATTGTTGATACGCTTTATTAGATTAAATTGATGATTATAGCCGTCAACCGATTTATTTTGAAGATGGTTCTAGTTGGTAGATCGGTTCGTCGTTTAAAAATGGTAATTACATAATAATTCGATTTCGAATTTACATACCAAGCAGTTATTAAATATGAAATTGTAATTCTAGTTGCGGTTGTGTCCAATAGCTTGCTTGAATCAGCACACTTGGCCGTAGACCTGCATGATTTCTCTGCTCGAAAAAGATTTGGACAGTAAAGGTGATAAGATGGCGTATATTGTGACGTTTAATCACTGTAAATTCATTTTAGTTTTTTGTTATGGTAAGTGAAAAGGCCAAATAAAACTGAGGTATGGTAAAAACCAAAGTACGACAAAATTGTGGTAAAATGTCCAAATATGTGACGAAAATATACAAGAAAAATATACTACAAAATTTCAGAATCAATACCCTGGAAATATAATCATTCGAATGGGAACATGTAAATGCGAACACAAAAAAAAAACAAATAAAATATTGGATTCATCTGTATAAAGCAGGGGTCGGTAAACTTTTTTATTTATATTTAGTTACTCACACGATTTGAAAGGTAGAAAATTATTGATTATTCAGATTTTCCTTATTATAAAAAAAGAGGATTGGTTTGAAAACTTTTTCACTTCATATTTTGGAGAAATATGTTGTGTCAGTTTTGATGCAATAACAACAAAATTGGGGAATTTTGATGACCCAACTTCATGAAAACCGCGGTATAGATATAATTTCAGACCTATTCAACGTACTTAACGAAATGAAGACCACATTAAAAGAAATTATTGATGAGAAAATTCGCCTCCGCCAAGAGAATGAGAAAATCAAAGAGGAAAATGAGCTAGTACTTCTGGCAAAGTAAATGAAGAAATGGCTGTGGCAGATTTTCACATTTCCCAAGTAACTATAGGCTGTTAAATTTTTGCCGCCCTTACCTCTGCAATTGTCAGTTCCTAGATTATCTTTACAATCGAACAATTTGGTTCAAATTGCACAAAGAAATAGTTTTTGGGTATATTTTTGAGCTAATCAAAGCTCAATCATGTCCGACTAATAAGTGAGTGGCAACAATTTGGGCCACAAAGCTTATGCATTTCCCGATAAGATTAAGGAAAGCTGCACCTTAGAAAACGCAGATTAGGTTTTTATCCCTAAAATGCAGGTAGGCTTTTTTCCTTAAAATGTAGGGAATATTCCCTAAAATGTAGGGAATTTTCAATTTTTTTTTCCTAAAATGTAGGGAATTTTAATTTTTTTGGGATTTTCCCGTAATAGGAGGAAATAGGTAACCACACTCCACCATATGTGATAGAGCACCATAACCATCTCCTTTAAAAAAACATAAGAATGAGCTGAGTAGTAATTAGTACGGGGACCTTATGTTGGTGCGTTGGGCACGTTCAAACAAAATATTGAAAAACAATATATGACTTATCACAAAAGAGTTGTATAACGCCTTTTTAAATCCACAAAACAACGACCGCGATTTCGGACAATGCGTCCATCTTCAGGTTTTATTAATAAAACCCTTTCTCTCATTCAAACAATCCGTCGCTGGAGTACATAATGCCATACGAAGAGCTATGTCCAAGTTAGAATAAATGTTCTGTAAACTCTGTTTTCTCAGAAACGATGATAGACTTTCTTATGATCCAGAATCTTGTTTTACCAAAATTCTGTCCGAAGAAATGTGGATTTGAAAATGCATGCATTCTTGAACTAAGTCAGTCTCTAAATCATCAGAATACATTGCTTCCAAGGAGAGGAGTTCGTAACGGTTGATGAAGACAATTCACTCATTTTAGTCAGAAACGAAAACCTTTCATTGAACTTGTTTGACGCCTCCTGTCTTTTTTCTAATTCGGATACAAGTCTATCAATGACGGCGAGAAATGTGTTAACCCTGAAAGTATTATTTGCGGTAATTCTTATTTGTTCATCTGGCGTTTTATCATAACATTTTTTTTTCTTTTCAGTTGTCTTTTTCCCATGTATTTTGTGTACTGCTTCGACACGCTTAATTCATCACTTTTTCGTCAAAAGACTTAAAATTTGAGATTCATAAAGATCGGCTACCGTAATAAAATCTACGGTAGAAGCCTGAATTTGTACACTCACTTTGTTTATTCTTTCCAAAACACAGAGGCGGATTTACAAATTTTCAAGGTATAGGTTGTAAAGGTT
Source organism: Dioctria linearis (assembly GCA_963930735.1). Classification (NCBI taxonomy): domain Eukaryota; kingdom Metazoa; phylum Arthropoda; class Insecta; order Diptera; family Asilidae; genus Dioctria; species Dioctria linearis. Next base: position 52,193,366 of record OZ005741.1, on the reverse strand, counting down.
TTGCCGCCCTTGCCTCTACAATTTGTCATGTCCTAGATTATTTTTACAATACAAAAATTTCGTTGAAATTGCACGTAAAATAATTTTTGGGTTTATTTTTTAGCTAATCAAAGCTCAGTCATGTGCGATTAATAAACGTGGGGTAATGTATGCTACTTACACAATATTGTACATTCGGTAAACGTAAATAAATAATCTTTAATGCGCTTACAAACAGTTAAAAATAATCAACTCAGTCAAGTTATACAAGTTCGTTACAATACCTTTTTGCGCGTTTTTTTGTTGGCAAAATCATCGATGATATCGTCGTAAGTAATCTTGTTAATTAATTCCGACTCTATGCACAAAAGACCTAAAGTATTTAATTTTTTTTGACTCAAGGTCGATCTCAGGTAATTTTTTACCCTTTTTAGATAAGAAAAGCTTCTCTCACCCAAAAAATTTGTCGCTGGTGTACATAATGCCATACGAAGGGCTATGTCCAAGTTCGGATAAACGTTCTGCAAACTCTGTTTTCGCAGGAACGAAGAAAGACTCTCTAATGATGTAGAATCTGGTCTTACCAAAATGCTTTGCGAAGATATGTGGCTTTGAAAATGTATGCATAGGATACATTTTTTCTAAGGACAGAGCCTTTTTCGTAAGGGTTGATGATGACAATTCGGTCATTATGGTCAGAAATGAAAATTTTTCATTGAACTTGTTTGACGCCTTCTTCCTTTTTTCTAATTCGGATACAAGTCTATCAATGATGATGAGAAATGTAATAACCCTGAAAGTATCACTCGCGATCATACTCATTTCTACATCGGGTGTTTCATCAGCAATTTTTCTTGTCGGTTGTCTTCCAGGTCTTTTGTGTACTGCTTCGGCGTACTTAATTCCATTGCCATTTCTTCGAGATACTTGAAGTTTTCTTGTTGATCTACGAAAAACTTGTGAAAAGATTCATAAAGATCGGCTACAGTGATCAAATCTACTGTAGAAGCCAGGATTTGAAAATTCACTTTGTTTATACTTTCCAAAAAAACACTCCACACAACACACAACAATAACGACGTTTCCAGTTTTTTTTAATTTTGAAAGAATTCCCGTTGCTTCGTTTCGTGTAACAGGCTTTTCGGAACAATTATTCGGGATTGTTTCCAAAGTTTTAAGGACTTCGAGCCAAGAATCTCTCAAACTTCTACATGCATCCTGTCTAGCTGACCAACGTGGGAGGTTTACTTCTTTAGTGTTTTCCCTTCTCCGATTTCAGTCATTAATTTTTTCCAGCTTTGTATCGAACTTACAAAAAAAAAACCTAGATTTCTTGGAACAACATGAACAAGCGGGAAGCTTCTGTACAAGATTCAGCAATCGCAGTTGCCACTAAATTTAAAAAGTGGGCACAGCAAGGAACGATAAAAGCAAACGGTGCTTGGCTTTGAATTTTAGCTTGTAAGCCATTGTAGTGTTACGGGCGTGGCCTTGGTTCGTTATTTTAAAACACAATATTTCAGATATAATTCAAAAGTTCTTGCTTTATTTAACTTTACTGTTTACTCTCACAAATTCACAAACAATTATTAAACTAACTCTTTATAGTTAGTACTGTACGTCTAATTATCACAATCCAAATAGTTCACTTCACTGTCTGAAATAAGACTCGCCTCCTGGGTGTGAGTAGCGCAGTATTTATACTCTACGAATTATCCTAGAACCTTCCTGAATATTCCATTCTCCGAACACAAAGTTTACTAGGATGTCGCTAACTTAAAGTTGTTTCCACCTCCAATAGATGTCGCTTGTAACACTTTGTGGCGCGTAACAGTATATTTCAGACAAATCCGCCGTATTATCATAGGATTGTCCACGACAGTCTTCAATATGTATTCCCAAGGTTTTTAATTTCGAAGTAATGGAAGAAAACGTATCTTCAGCTTTATGTCCCACTGAAGGCAAAACTTGTGAAATCTTTCACATGGTTTTCCCGTTTCTAAAACGTATCGAATCACGAGGGTGAGTTGGTCCAAATGAGCTATATCTGATGTTGAATCGCTGACTAAGGAAAGGTATTTCGCCCTTCTTATCTCGTCTCAAATCTGCGTCAAGACTTTATCACCCATCAAGTGAATAAACTAATCGCAAAAGGTCTTTGATAAGTATCTAGTACTTCCAGATCCCTGATTCCCAAACCGTTTAATATGACTGGCTAAAAAAGGATCGAACTGAGCTAATAGTTCCAAAATCATAAAATAATTCCGTTGTATGGATCATCGAACTTTTTACTTTTTCCTCTAACGGAGAGACCTCTTGAACACAAATTTGCCGCCCCTAAAATCTGCCGCCCTACTCAGCCTGCTGGAAAATCCGCCACCTGTGTTTTGGATACAAGCTGTGTTCCGTTGGGCTATGTAAAGTACTCCCAAGTACTTCTACCTGCTCATGCTCTTGTTCGCGTGTAGATGAGTTTAACAGTGTCGCAAGAATTTTCCACTAGGTGGATTTGGATGCTAAGTGGTTATTGAAATGTCAGATAGATGAAATTTGACAGTTTAATTAAATATCGCGACCAATAAATATACCAATACCGGATCGAAATTAAGGTGTTTAATTAATTCATTAATCTTTAAAGGGCTGATGAACTTCTACATATACTCCCAGTCCCTGTTGTGGAAAACAATCACCAGAGAACAAAATACACAAAAATTTGTAACCTTTACCCGCATACATATATGCACTCAGCTATCTTCATTACGCAAGTGTGTAACATGAGGCTAGTGTTTTTTTCTTTGCCTTAATAAAAAGTGTGATGTTTATCTTTTTCGTCAATAAGTTCATATATTTCCGAATTCTCCCAAGTCTGAAAGTTTATCATTCATGTTGAATATGAACTGGGGTTACAAGAGGATTGGCTGGAATAAAATTATCAGGATCTCCTTTGGTTTGGTTTGATTTTTGGTAATACGTAGATTCATTTTCAGGACTCTAATCAACGTCAGCATCATATTCTATAAATTGACGCTTTGGTTATTCCACACCTCATATGAATTCCACGAATATTAAATTGTTTTTGACTAAAAAAACCCACGTATGTAATAATAACAACAACATAATTTTTAACTTAAATATTTGCACATGTGAAAAGCAATTTCTTTTGTACCTTGAGAGTATTTAAGAGTTAAACTGGTAATGAAAAATTAACACTGCGAAGACTAAGTTTTAACGCAAAGGAACTGATCCTGCTTTCGATATTTTTTATACTGCTGTTAGTGTGATTATAAATAAAATGCATTTATCTTTGAGTTTTTTCATTACAACTATTTTATTCTGTGTTGTATCTGTATCATCTGAAACTCCGGAGGAAAATTTGGATAGAATGATCGATGAAGTTGATTATAAATATTTTGCCACAGATGATAAAAATCTAGAATCCACTCTACAGCTCTGTGAGCTAGTCAAACATAAAGACAATGTGACAGAATTATGCTCATCTGTAGAGACTGTTGATGATGCGGTGGATATTTTTGATGAACTACGACCAATTGTTGTAGATTACTGTATAGACGAATCAACTAGTGCAAATCCAATGGACGATTTCTGTGAAGTTTTTAGATTTTATAAACAAATTATTGGAGACGATGTAACTGATTAACTTATTGTAAAATAAATATTTGAGTTCGAATACTTGTACTTTTATTAAAACAAACCATTTCCCTGAAGATCCTGTTTTGATTCTATTTCAGGTATTTTGCTTGGAAGTTCTAAATTTAAGCAAAATATTATTTTAATATTATGAAGTTGGTACAATGGTTAGATGCGGACGATTTTCTGTTTTTCTTAAAGCATCTATGTATTACTGTTGAGTAACTATTCCTACTAACAAAATTGCATAAACTTCCATAAGAAAATTCGTGTTTGCAAAGCACTGGGTGTTTCAAATATAAGTGATGTTCAAAAGGAAAAGTTCACTTGAAGAAATGTCGTTAGAATTAATTAAATAATATTGTGAATATTATATGTGAAAATAGTCAGTCTATACTTTTTCGTTTACCTCCACAATTTCTAGAAGGTTTAGAAATTTCATAGAAATTTATGATGAAATATTATTTTTAAAAATTTGTTCGAAAGTGAACAAAATAAACCTATTACCTAGTTAGGTAAAATAAACTCTAAATTAGTTACATAAAGATCACTAAAAATATGAAGTCAAAACAAGTAAAAAAGATAAAATCATCAATTAAAATTGTGATGAAATATTCAAAAGGGGGAAAAAAAAGTAAAATCTTCGAAGACCACAAAAACAAGATCCCCAAATGTTGAAGAATTCCCAAATACAGAATCTGCAAATTCAAAATCTTGCCTCAAAATTGTCAGGGAAGAAGCTTTTCAGGCACAGGTCGGCACAGAATTTACAGGTACAAAATCCCCACGCAAAAATATCCAGCCACAGTATACAAACTTTATTTGATCCTCCAAAAGCAGACCAGCCGCAAGGTAGTATAAAGGATGAAATCAAATAATAAATTAAGGAAAATGTATTTCGGAGGTGTTCTTTAAACGAAAACTACCATAGGTTCAAGACTAAATAATTTTTTCATATGTAGTGTGAAAGCAATGAATCGTTTCATACCAGCCATGCCTGATATGGGTGGATTGCATTAATCTACCGCGAAGCATGTTATATTTGAGACTGCCAGAAGAAATCGACAGCTTGTTAAAAAAAATATATGAACAAGAGGAAAGGGCATAACTGAATTATATTCAGAAATATTAAAAGAGGTCGCCCCAGCTTTGAGATCAACAGTTTCTAGATCTTTACGGGAAGGTATCCTCCCGGATTTTTGGAAGGACACAACGGTATTATATTATTTACAGCCTCCATAACCTTAGGCTGGTAAACATGCTGAAGACCAGTACCGAGATTCAGCTATTCACTTCATTCACCTTCGATTTTGCGGGGAAGGAAAAGGAAAACATCGAGCAGTGATTTTATTTTAGAAATGGTAAGTTCATTAATTATAATTTCTAATTAATTACATTATTTATCGCTAATAAATTGTAATTCGCAATTTACAGACTAGAAAGTTCTAAGTGAAGGACTAAAATAAACTAATGATATATTAGATGGGAAAGTTGTTAGTGGACAAGGACCTTCTCTCCCTTTCTGAATAGAGGATGATTTTGCTTGCGCAGATGATTGGGGTGTCTAATTGTCGAACACACTGTCAATTTTTGTTCTGACATCGCATAGTACTGATCACGCATGATGTAAACTGATCACGGGGAATTGAAATGAGGGCTCGATGACCAAAAATGAGTGGTTAACCAAAAACTTGAACAGGAGCAATTCAGAATAATTCGAATGGCTCGTAAGAAAATAGTCGTAGTTTCACCCTGAAGATCAGCCGAGTTTTTACTATTCGTACTTCATGAGGTAACCGCAAAGATGGTTATAGATTTTCCTTAATAATAGTCAATTGATTTCGAAACTACTTCCGTGTTAGTAGTGTGGGACTCACCTTTCCGTGGTGAGTGTCTATAATGACATCCAGCAGAATTATCTGCATACGTTGATAGTTGCTGGTTGCTAAAATTAGTCGCACTGCCAAAGCATTGAAGATTTGTAAGACTCTTTCTTCATGGATTTTCTTCGTTATTTCATTTAGTTGGAAGATGGTTCATTTTATAGAGTTTTAAACTCTTATAATCGACCGCCCATCATCTCACTGGATTTTCTGATTACATTTAGCGTTGAATCATCCACTATAGAAGTTTGGTTTTTTAATAACTCCTGTTGCTGATTTCTTTAAAGATTATTTATTATTTGACACATTTTCTCGGCATAAGTTGAATCCAATACACCAAATAGAGAATACACAAGATTTCTAATAATATCTAGTGGGGCCCTTCTACATCTTGATCTCGAGCCATTGGTGAGAAACGCATTGTTTCTTTCGAGTTTTGCTACCGTGTTGGATTGATTACCCATTTCTGATGTTTTTAAGCTCCTTCCAGTATGATTCCAAGTTGTAATATATGAGCAGTTTCCACTCGTTGGTCACGAAGTGAGTAGATCCCATGCCTTCAAAGTACAATTCTGGTTGAGCTTTAGAAGAAGATAATTGTATTGGACTATCCGCTAATATCGGTATAATCAGGTGTGAGATCTAATCTCGAACGTAATGTAGGGTGCCGGTTTGGAAATGGATAACTCAGCTTTAATTTCAAATATAAATCTTATTGAACTCACTAACCTAAATATCACAATTCAATTATTCCAATTTAAAAATTAAATGTCAACAATAACTTAAAATCTATTAAAAAACTACCAATACTATTAAAATTCAGTAAAAATTCAACAACAAAAAAAAAATGACGACAATTAAAAAGTTCAATATTAAAAACAAAATCCAGCAATAATACTCGAAATTAAGTTTTCTCCCCAAAACGTTCTCCTTATTCCTGAAATTAACGAAAAGAGATTAATTTTTAATTTATTGGAATTAAACTTCCGTAAATCAAATATAGAGTAAAATTCTCTGAGGGCGAGAGCAACGATGTAGCAGAATTAAACTTCGGCTGCAACGTGCTGAAGCGTGTAAGCAGAATTACACTTCTGTTAAAGCGAATGTCAAAACGTATGCGCAGAACTATACTTCAGTCGGAACGTCCTGGAGCGTGTAAGCAGAATTAAACTTCTGTCACATGCTTGGGGCTCAAGTGTCAGATTTTGGGAGTGTGGATTTTGATAGAATTAGACTTCTATATGAAGGATAGAACAAAACTTACTTTTGCTCAGAGGACGGGTATTCAGATTAGACTCTGATGGAGGATATTTTCAGATTAAACTCTGAAATTATAATGTGCGGCAAAAATTGGATGCTGGATATAAGTAGAATTATACTTCTACAATAATAGAATTAAACTTCTATATGAAGGAATAAACAAAATTATACTTTTGTTCAAAGGATAGGAAACAGATTAGACTCCGGTGGAGGATGCTTTCAGATTAGACTATTAAGACCGAATGTGATTTTGCTGCGCTCGCCGCCTTTTTATAGCCGCTGCCCGTGAACAGATGAGCTTAATAATGTGTTGCCCTGGCAACGCTTGGTTCGATTTGGTCCAATTTTGACTGTGGCGACACCAGCTGTTTGACGTAATGTCATTAGATGACATTACAAAAATGTAAATATGCTGGAGGTATATATATTTATATATTTTAATTAAAATATGAATACTTTTTGAGTATTTATATAGATAGAATGAACTCCGGGATTACTTGTAGGAGGGATTCGAGGTGGTAAAACTCATTGTTCAGATAATTATATTGGGTTTATTTACTATAAGTGTGATTCTTTGTGGGGTTTTGTTTCATATTTTTTAGGACAAATGTTTGCATCTCAGGATGTATGAATTCTACGAGGAATTTATCGTGCGGATGCGGAGTCTGGTTAATATGTATGTGGACTGACTGAACATGATGCATGTCAGAGCACATTTGTAGGTGAGATTACACGTCGGGATATTTTGGCACGAGTCCCGTTTTGCGTTTCGCTTTTTGTCTGGAGGAAGAGTTCTCTGGCTATTAGGACTTGGTGATCGCTCAACACCGGCGGATGTATGTAATAGAGCTAATTTATTTATCGGTCGTTTTAATATTCCAGATGTTGTTTGACATCGGCGACTCGAACTTAGCCATCATGTCCCTTAATAGTGTTGATTATTCGTTATAGCTGCCAACTTAAGGGGTGAAACACAATTGCAGTTTTCAATCAGCTTTATCGCCAGTTTTCTTCTAAAGCTGACTGAAAAAGCCGAATTGAACACAACTGGCGTTTTTACAATTGCAACTTTAACTTGTTTATGTTGAGAACTTTTATTGAGGAATGACGGTTAATGCTACCGATTTTACAAAATTACGATAAATTCATGCTTTTTTGGATAGTTTCGAGATGTTCCAATTATATGTAAAAAAGGTCTTCTTTTATGTCCGACAGGAACTGCTTATCTTTTACGAACTCTATATACCTCCATAAGTTTTCTGTTTACTTCTTCTGTTTAGTTAATGCATGCTGAATTTTCATTGTTGGCGTGTGCAAATATTTAGGATTTTTGTTTTCCAATTAGAGGGAGTTTATGTTTTGTGCAAATGAGAGTTGGTATCTGATATATATGTTTTTTTCAGTTTGGAGAAAAATCGAGTCATTCTGCTATCGGTTGCATTAACATGACATATTCTACAAGGTTATCAAAATCGCTGGGATGAAACTTTAAAATTTTTAGCTCTTGACATACATCATTCCATTTGTGTTTCTTTATACAGTCGTATAAAGAATGCCATCGAGTAACTCAGGGTGTTATAAGGGCAGGCGCGGATCTAGCAATGGAATTAGGGAGGGATGGGGGTCATCATACAAATTAAATTGAGAAAAAAAACATCCAGCGCCGTAAGTCGCTTAGTTTAGCCACCGCAGTACTGCCGTACTAGGAAGGTTTCCGCATTAAGCGGTGTGTGATTTTTTAGTATAAATTTTTACAAAAAGTCATTTTTTTAATAGAATAGTAGTTTAAGGTGCACACTGCAGGAGTCATTCAAACCATGCTTTTCTCAGTTTTACACATTGGCATATATAATATGAACTGCTCGATATACTATTTCATGCGGGGACAATTTTGTCTGTCAAAAACAGTTCTTACGTCGGTGCCAACATTGAAAAAACCCCTTGGCGGGAAGTTAAAAATTTTCAAATTTCTGTTGAGTATCTATGAATATATTTTATCACTAATTAACCCAAATTATTAACTCAAAAACATTTATTTCGATTAACGCACTTATTTATTTGTTATTTACAGTTCTTTCTCGTTGGTACTTAGACCGAAAAACGATATATAGAAGAACGATATATAGAAGTGAGCCCACTATCTGCAGTGCATTTCTATGGACGTAGTCAGTCTATATTATACATATCAGTGGTTTCACATAAGAACTCTGCAAATATTTTAGAATGTTAAGATTGAGGACTAAGTTAGGACTTTGATGTGGTAGTGAGGGAGTCTGCTTCGTGGCTTGGGAAGTTTTTCTCGAGGGTTTTGGGGTCCTAAACTCAAATTCTGAGAAAAACCTTTACACATACATCCCATATTCCCATGCATACAATAATATTCATAGAAATAAATTTTAATTTTTTGGAATAAAAAATTTATTTGAAGTTGAATTAATATAAATAAAAAAAAATATAAATTTTTTCAAATAACTCAAATAATTAAACATTTTTTTCTTCAAATTTAGGGGAGGGGTGTCATCACACAAGCTACTACAACTACAACACAATATTTTTTATTTAGATTTGATAAAAGAAGAATATGAAATATGTATTATCGGGATATTAATGGTTTTAGTTGCTCTAACTAAGAATGCTCAAATTCCTTTTTCATCCTGATTACTTGCGCCAATAGCAGCTTCTACACCTGTAACAGCTCTTGTTCATTCGTCAACATTAGTAACTGCTGGACTATTTATTAATTCGATTTAATAATCTTTTACTTGATAATGTATTGGGTCATTGATTATTATTGATTATTATTAATTTCTGGACTTACAATGTTTATGTTAAGGTTAGGAGCTAATTTCGAATTTGATTTAAAAAAATTATTGCTTTATCAACTTTAGTGTGTATATTTTATCTAAATGTTTCACACGCTGTTGAACCAAACCAACTACTCCTACTATACATACTTCTATACTACACACTTTCAAAGTGTGTTGCTCGTTGTTCCATTGGATTATCACTATTATGTTGCCTACGTAAACAACAATGAACTTTAGAAAAACAAAAGATTGCAAAAAATATGATCCAATTACCGATTTACATTAATACTTGATCTGGTACTCAGAGTACTCGCTCCTATCGGATTTCATTAGTAGGATCAGATGAATCCGACCTCGATAGGGTGTATATCAAGAAAGTTACAGGGTGTAAAGTGGAAGAAGTGCGAAAAATCTTAAACCCCCTACCTCCAAAACGACGCATTTTACCCTTATTTTCACCTTATAATCTTTTGCTTGTCTGAGATATCATACCCTAGAGCTAGGTGTACCAATTATGAAACACCCTGTATAGTCGAAGAGATTTCTGATTTGGTAAGTCAAGAAATTTAATCATTTTGATTTAATGAATTATTCTAAGATTTCGATTAGACTAAACTTAACATAAATGATGTATGTCCAGCCATTCCCACCAAAATCGATTATCTTGGAAGCCGATCCCTTCCGATTTGGATAAAACCTTCAGAGTTTGTATGAAATACGAAAATAGCCTACTCACTTATATTTTTCTGGTTATTTCTTTTGGCTATTACATGTGCTTGTCTAATGTACGTATCTCATGTAGATCGGTCGGACGGTTAGGACTGGAAAATCGGTGAGAAAACGCATTGAATTTTCTTTGGTCAACATCCTCCGCATGGATCTGATTGACGTTTTGCTATGAAATTCAAACTGGAAATCGCAAAGACCATCAGATATGTTTCTGTGATTGCAGAAAGAATTCTAATAATTTAACTTGCTGGGTTGTACATAAATTTTAGTATATTACCATATGGCTTTCAAAATTACCCCCCCCCCCCCCCACCTTTCCTTGATTTACTCAGTATTTTTCATTACGCAAGTGTGTAACGTAACCAGTGTACAAATTCCCCAAATCTTGCAAGATATATATGTAGATTCACTTGCAGACCTCCAATCAACAGTATCATATAAAGGTTGGGATAAGACGCGTCGTTTCGGTGGTAGGGGGGGGGGTTAACATTTTTAGTACTTCTTCCACTTTACACCAGGTAACTTTCTTGATATACAACCTATCAAGGTCGGATTCATCTCAGATGATAGCAAACCATCTCAGCTTTCCATAATCGTATCAGAGTATAAAGGTCGTCAAGTATGTAATTATTGGATCCAAATTGTTTGTATCTACTCCTAAATTTTGTAATGCTAATATTGCTTCTGTTATATTGTCTAATAATCTTTTGATACTTTCGGCGGTATCATGACTTGTTGGTGGAAGAGTACGTTGACAAGGAGTCGGTTATTTGAGTAGTGTTCCTTTAAGAGCTGCCGAGCTGGTTATAGTTTGCGTTGCATACTTCATAATGCCAGCTTCTCCAATTAGATTAGTTCGTAGAAAATATAGTTTGTCAATGTTTCTTAAATTATTATTGTTATGAATAACCGAATTGAATAATTCGTGGAATGAAATCCACGTAGAATATTCTCCATTGAATGTGGGTTGTTTGATTCTAGGAAGTCTTTCACTGTTGCATAACATTGTGCTAGCAGATGTTGTACGGATAGGAATACTGGCAGATGGGGTTGGTGCTAATTTGTCTATGTCATTTTCCATACTTGGTGCCTTTTCAGTATAGTATTCCTGAACCTCGATAAATATCTCTTTCGTGAAATAATCTAGCTGGAGATCTTCTGTTCTCGCTCTTCTGTGTATTGTCCTATGCCGAGTTTGGAATTCTTTTCAGTACTCAGTTAACGTTTGTAAACGTTTCTCTGTCGATTTGGCAGTCTTCTTTTTTCCTTCTCTTTGGTGCCTTTTATATATGCCTTCCATTAAATCTTTGACCTCGTTTTGGGACTCAATCAATTCTCACACAGAGTCAATAGTTTCGTCACTAACGTCAGATGAAATGGATTCGCCATCTTTCGGCATTTTGTATTCAGAAGCCTTGAACTGAGCGACAGTGTTAAGCAATGTGTTCAAATTTATATTTTACTGACTGAGTTATCCGGCTCGAAGGACCAATGTAAGATCTAGTCATGTAAATCATGTAATACATGTCAATACATGTAAATTGCTTACACTAATATCACATGAACTTCAGATAAAACAAGCTTAAGACTAATACTAATAATTCAATATAACATTTCAAATTCAATAACGAAAAACTAAAATTCAATATGAAAATTAAAAATAAATTCAACTTCGTCTGAGTGACGTCACGGTGTCCGCCACCTTCGCTCTATTCTTTCTGAAAGGAGAAGAAGAAGAAAATTAATCTGCTACAGATTATATTTCTGTGGAATTATATAACAATGCTACAGCGTGTACAGTCTGAAGGTAGCACGATGAAAATAGTACAGCGCGTAATGCCGATGGTGGCAAAATGCTGCAGCATGTGGGTGCAATTTACAATGTGAGGTAACGATCAGAGCAAGTTTTCAGATTGGAATCTGAGACAGAATTAGATTTTTGTGTGGAAGAGAGGAGTAACTTTCAGATTAGATTCTGAAACAGAATAAACTTCTCTATGGAGGATAGGAAATAATTTTCAGATTAAGCTCTTAAACAGATTAAACTTCTGTATGTAGGTTGGGAACACAATTTTTATTTTCAGCGACTCTGAATCAAATGAACTCCGAGCAAAGAATGTTGCCATCTATCAAGTTCAAGTTCAAGTTCTTTATTTGCGCTAAAATATTTACACTTAACCTAACAAAACTTTTCTTATCTAAACCTATTCCCTGATTATAATTCCTACGGGCTTTTCCTTGGCCCTGAGTTCAATTAATCTAGCTGAGTTTTCTTATTTTCTAAATACATGAATTACTAACTAACATACGACTTATTTCTAAACTACGGCTAGCGCTACCTAGTTATAATTAACAAAAGATATTTCGAAAGTCTAATACTTAACTAACTTAAGAACTAGATACATAACTTCTATATCAATCTCCAGGTTGCCTCTGCTTTCCCATCCTGGTGCTGCTTAAAGCTTCCCTTATTCGGGTCTTGTCTTTGAATTATATTGCCATATATTGCGACTCGTCGGCTTTATATAGCCGTGGTCACCAGTTATGTTCTTTTCGTCTCTTGTTGTTGGCATTAGCAACGCTTATTTCATTTGCTTGTATTCTGACTGGGGCGAAGGCGAAATCAGCTGACTGATGTAATGTTACAATCTGACATTGCGAAATTGGCACAGAGGTAAGTTGCTATATTTAATGTTGTTTTTTTTGGTTTTTTTCTTCGTGGAAGAAGACAGCCCATAGCTTAAACTATTTCACACCGCAGTGTATTGAACTTTCAGCGGAAAATTGACGCGATTTCGTTGTTGGCAAGGATAGGTTCAAATTTCCTTTTAGATAACTAGTTTGTAAAAAACTGAATACTTTGTGGTTCTTTGTATCCTTTCTTTTTTTTAGAGTACTATTGGTAAGTTGGATATGCAGCAGGAGATTCCTCAAAGAACAACATAGGGGGTGAACCAAATACGGGAGAACATGATTACAAAAAGGTTAAGGTTAAATAAGTGGGCCGAATACATAGCATTAAATTGTCGTTCAGTACTAGTGAAAGATGTTTGCACTAATTCATTATCACTCATTGATAGTGAAAAGTATTTGCACTACCACTAATCGTTTAGTGATAGTGACAAAGAACTTGCCCTACCACTAATAATTTTGTGATATTGCAAACTGGAGTTTAACTAGCATTAAAATTTTAGTGCTGTTGTCAGTTTAGTGGTAATGCAAAAACGTCCATCTCTGATTAGTGAGAGAGTCTGCTTGATAGCTGGGAAGAAGTACTTCTCGAGGGATTTGCTTAAGCCATATCTATCTATGTGCAAAAATTTGCGGTGGTATTAGGCTTTGTTTTGGAGATTTGAGTTTCTAAAGTGGTTTTCCTATTACCCGCATAAATGGATTGGAGGATTACTGTATAAAATAAACAAAAATTGCTTATATCTTAGAAATTGGCAAAGTATAGGAATATGTCGCTAGTTGTCAACAACTGAAGTAGGAAATAATATGTTTGTTGCAACTTTAATTTCTTTAAAAATCCTAAATACGCTCAAAAAACAACAATAAATACCTGCTAGTAAAAAAAGATGTGATGAGCTTAATTAATGAATTCTGGAATTTAGCATATTTCTATAATATATTCTTTTGTGATTAGATATTTCACAGTAACGATACGCTACAAGCTTAATTAATTAAATTATCCTGTATAAAAGAAAATTAAGCTTTCATTAATTTAGAAGTCATGTGAAGTAAATCGGCTATTTCTACGAATATGCATATTTATATGTGTGTGTATGTAAGCCATCCAATTACATATTCAGAACCATTCAAAGATTATTAAGAAAATCACGTTTTTGATAATTAGGAACACGAAGGCAAAATATTCGTAATTTATTATGTTTATCATCACTGAAGCTGTAGTGAAGATGCTATTGAAATGTTGTTTTTAATATTTTATTAATTTTGAATACCAAAGGGATAAATAGTTATATGTATATTTATTATGTATATTATATACAGGGTGTTTCATAATTTGTGAACCTAGCTCAAGGGTTTGATATCTGAGGTGGAGACAAGCAAAAAATTATAAGGTGAAAATAAGGTTTTAAGATTTTTCGTACTTCTTCCACTTTACACCCTCAAACTTTCTTGATATACACCCTATCAAGGTCGAATTAATCTCAGATAATAGAAAACCGTCTAAGCTTTCCATTGAATCTCCAATTCGGGCGAGTTCCTGTCAGCAGTTGTAGGACGTCAAAATAAAAAAATTGGAAAAAAAAATTTCAAATTTTTTCAAATTTTCATGTTTTGCCCGCCAAAATGCATATAAATATACAGTTTTATTACAAGATTTTGAGACCCCGGAATGTTACCTTTAATTTGACTGAGCACATATCGTACCTAAATGTAACCGTTTCTGAGATATTTTCGTTTCTATGATTCATAATTTCATTAATTTTGCTACGGTCGATGGTAATCGCACCGACTATTATGCAATTTCACGGAATATTAGCAAAATTATTGAAATTGTGAATCATTAAAATGGGAATATCTCAAAAACAATTGCATTTAGGTAGGTACATGTGGATAATTAGATTAAAGGTAAAATAATAAAACTGTACAGTTATCATGCATTTTGGCGGGAAAATCGTTAAAATTTGAAAAAATTAGGATGTTTGTTCCAATTTTTTGACTTTGACGTCCTACAACTGCTGCCGACAGAGGTTATCAGGCTGATTGGGTATTTATTGGAAAGCTAAGATGGTTTGCTATCATCTGAGATGAATCCGACCTTGATAGGGTGTATATCAAGAAAGTTACTGGGTGTAAAGTGGAAGAAGTACGAATAATCTTAAAATCCCCTACCGTCGAAACGACACCCCTTGATTTATAACCTTTACGTATGTACACTCAGTATTTTCCATTACGCAAGTGTGTAACGTAACCCGTGTACAAATTCCCTCAATCTTGCAAGATATATTCAATGTTTTGGTGATATATATGTAGACTCACTTTCAGACCTCCACTCCACAGCATCAAATTCTATAAATTGTTTTTTGTTTATTCCACACCTTATGCGAATTCCACGAATATTAAACTTTCTTTGATAAAGAAAACCCACGTCAATAGGAAATAGATATAGAACAACAACAAAATTCTTAACTTAAATATTTGCACATGTGAAATACAATTTGTTCGGTATCATAAGAGTATTTAAGAATTAAACTGGTAGTGAAGAATTAACACTGCTAAGGCTACGTTTTCCCGAAAAGAAACTGAAGGTGTTTTATATTTTATTTCTACCGCTGTTAGTGTGATTAAAACTAAAATGCGTCTATTTTTGAGTTTTGCCATTGCAACTATTTTATCCTGTGTTGTATCTGTGTCATCTGAAACTCCGAAAGAAGAAGTGAAAAGAATTTTCGATGAAGTTGATTCTAAATATTTCTCCACAGATGAGGACACCGTAAGAACCATTCTACAGTTATGTGATCTACTCAAAGCTAATGATAATATGAAAGAATTATGCTCACCTGTAAAAACCATTGAAGATGCAGAGAATATCTTTGACGATATGCGACCATCTATTGAAGATTACTGTATAAATGAATCAACAAGTGAAAATCCATTAGACGATATCTGTGAAGTTTTTAGATTAAAACATGAAATCGATGAAAATGATGAAGATGAAATCGATGAAAATGATGAAGCTGAAACCGATGAAAATGATGAAGCTGAAATCGATGAAAATGATGAAGCTGAAACCGATGAAAATAATGAAACTGAATAACTTCTTGTAAAATAAATATTTCAATTCGATTTCTATGTACTTTTACTAAAACAAATCATTTCCTTGACGGCCCTCTTTTGAATCTATTTCAGTTATTTTGCTTGGAAGTTTTAAATTTAAGCAAAATATTATTTTAATATTATGAAGTTGGTACAATGGTTTGATGCGGACGTTTTTCTGTTCTTCTTAAAGCGATTATTACTGTTGAGTACTAACAAAATTGCATAAATTTCTATAAACAAATTCGTGTTTGCAAATCAGTTGGAGTTCCAAATAAAAGCGAGGTTCAAATAGAGAAGTTCGCTTGAAAGAATATCATTAGAATTAATTAAATATATTGTGAATATTAAGTCTGTTAAGAGCAACACGCTATAGTGATTTCGAAAATGTTTCGAAGTGTCTCTGTGAATTTGATGATAACCTAAGAAGTGACTTGGTTACTCTGTTAATCTCGGTTAAATTCGTTCAATCGCATTATTTCTAGATATGAAAAGGGCATTTGAAATTATCGGTAGAAATATTTTGTTGCTTATAAGGTTAGAGACATAACGAGTTCAAAGGAGAGAGAAATTTTGGGTTGCTATATACTTAGATAATAGAAAGCAATGGACTAGTGTTAAACAGTAATAATATCACCCAGATCCTTGGTGGTGTCAAGTCTGAACATCAAACTTCCATTGATAAAGTAATTGAGATACGCTGATCTACGCTTACGATTATAAGACATAACACTTATAAATATTTAAATAAAGAAACTTATTAGAACACCACAATGTAGAAGGTGCTCAAGTCAGAATTAATCAGAGCACAGTCAGTCGAGATAATTTTGACGTCTTCAGCATAACAGAGAAAGCATGTTGGTATGAGCGCAGTAACAAATATATTCCCTTGATATTATTATTTGTTCAAGAAGGCATTTTTTTGGATTCTCCGGTATATGTATAGCAAAAGCTAAAAAATTTTTATGTGTTATTTCATCACACAACCCATTTTATTTTCGGTGACAAGTTTCAAGTCTTGGTTTTGACTCATCAACAGGTCCCAAATAGCGAAATATAAGTGAAATGAGTGACTTGAAAAACAAATGAATAAAGTAGAACAAAGAAAAGAAATTTTTTCATTTCTTTTCTTTTTCTGAGTCAAAACCAAAACTTGAAACTTGTCATCGATGAAATAAATTTTGTTTAAGCTTTTGCTATATACCGGAGAATTCGAAAAAATGTCTTCTTCAACAAATATAAGTTTACCCCGGTAACAAATCTTAAAGAGCAATCTCTATTTTTATTACTTGATAATATTTTTAAACAATAGTGGCTCTAGCTGGCTACTCTGGGGTACTCCAGAAGTATTAAGGATGTCTTTGGACAGTACATCACAAAAAGAGATTTCTTGGGTACAGCTAGAAAGATAATTAGTCAGGCAGTGTAGAAACTGAAGAGCAAAACCCAGCAAAGTAAGTTTGCATAAGTAATTCTGTTGAATCTCTTTCTAAAGTCTGTATAGATACAGACCATTTGCTTTCCTACTTCGATGGTAGCCATGCAGTTCTTAAAAAACTCCAATAAGTTGGTAGTTGTTAAATAGCAAATAGTAAATATACAGATACCGAATCGAATAGGAAAATTGAAAACCAGAAGTCAGATTTGCAACGTTTCGTTTATAAAATCGACGATTTCTCGGCGTTATGTAGGAAGGACTCAATTCTTTCTTAGAAATTTACTGGGAATTTGTTGATTAGAAGTTTTATGCATTATTAGAGGTTGACAATGGCAGAAAAAGTGAATGCTTATTGCAAATTGGAGGCCGACATAGGCACAAATGAAAGTATTGTATTTGAAAATAACTCCATACGCCCGGTGACCAAAGTGAATAAAAATTCTACCGAAACATTTTCAGAAAATTTTTAAATAAAAAAAAAATCTTGCATATTTACGCGTCTACGCTCATAAAAATTGCTGTCGGCCTCCAAAAATACATATAAATTCTAAAAAAATATTTCCAGTAAATTTCTAAGAAAAAATTTCCAGTAAATTTCTAAGAAAAAATTTAGGGCTTTCCTATAACAGGACATGGACATTGGACCGAGGCATTGAATTGCGCTGGTAAAAGATAGAAATTTGGATGTGTGCCTAAACATTAGGAACATTTTCTGTTAATAACAACATTTCTTAGCTACAATTTTCGTCGTAGCTAACTAACTTGGTTACCAGAAATGTAATTAAGGTTTTCATTTTTCTGATATGCGTTCGTCATTTGTATATTTAATTATTTGTGCTAGCACCTAGTAAATCCACACTCAAAACTACCTGTAAATGGCTTATGCCTTAGACACACAGCACTCTTAATGAAGAAATAACTAACGACTCATTAGTCTATAATGATTCATTATAAACTGCGGACACACAGCCATTTCTTTAATTAAGTTGAGGTGTCAAACTGGTTTTGATAAACTTATCACCTTAAAGAAGCAATATGAATCGAATTAACGCGATAAACTTTGTTTTCATTTATTTTATTTTCGAATTTAACAATTAACAAATGAGAAACACATTTTATTTAAAAAAATATTAAATAATATAATTTGTGATTTGCATTTCTTTGCATTTCTTCTTCTTATTTTTCAAATCGGCAGATGCACAGCGGAGCTCCAGATTTACATTATATGTCAAATCTAGCACATTTTTCCTCATTATAGCTATAATGAAGGAGGAAAACACTTCATTAATGCACTTCATTATCATCTGATTTTCGAGCTATAATGACATATACTATTTGACACGCAGCATTTTAATGAATAGTTAGTACAAATGATTCATTAGTTCGTGCTGTGTGTCTAGGGTATTAGAGTGGAAATAGAATGTCTTACAAAACAATAAGGTGACCAACTATTTTTTGTTCAAAAAGAGTACACTTTGCAAGTATTTCATAGGTGAAAAAAATAGGTGATTTAAAATAAATATTATAATCTGATATTATTTAAGTAAAATGAAAATGAAAGTATAATATTAATACTTACATGCAACTTCACCTTCACTAGATAAATAAAATAAAATTTTATTTTATTTTGTACACCTCAAATCTTGTTAACTTGAACAAAAAGTACGAAACTGTTGGTTTTCTCTAACCTTAAATTACTTAAACAGAAAGGGAATTCCCATAAAACTTTGCCGTACATACTACGAATGCGTCAAGGCTGCCAAGAATGCCGTACATACTGCACATCAAAGATCAGCCTGGGGATTGCGTACACAAATACTGGAGAGATAGATATATCCATCTCTTTTCACAAATGTAATTTTGACGTTGTTAGAAAAAGAGGTCTGTAGTATCTATCTATCTCTCCAGGTACATAATACGGCCTCTCAATTATGCCGGAAACGGCGCGCGAAATGCAAATCAATGTCAAACTCGTGTCTGGTGTTTGTCCTGTCCTCTGACGTGCCGGAAACGGCAAGCAATATGCGCGCGTGAAATTCAAATCACTGTCAAAATAATTTTAAATATTTAATTAATAAAATTGAAATAAAATAATCTAAAAAAATGTTTTAGAAATACCAATGAGTATAGAATTATACAAATGAGTACTTTCAGAGTACAGGATTTGAAAAGAGTACGGTTTGCGAAAAAAGTGTACAAAACTCAGTAAATGAGTATAGTTGGTCACCTTAAAAACAAAAGCCTAAAAAATCGAAGGAATAACTAAAAGATTAACAACTAGTCTGTAATTAGTTATGTCATTTCTGTTGTTCCCCTTTTATGACGTGGAAAAATTAAATTAAATTAACTTAAGAAAGGCGCTGGATTGACAGAACAAATTAAATTATTGGCATAAGTTGGCGAAAGCGGATAAGTTAACACTAGAACTAGAACTACGAAATGCGGCAAAATGGCTCATCATCAATTTAGAAACTTATTTGAAAAAAATATCCAGTAAATCTAGTGTTAAATATTTATAATTTTTCCGTGGGTGTATAAAATTGGTATATAACAGGTTAATATTTCACACACGATACTTTTAGGGCCAAACCGATGAATACATTTGATGTACCTTGAATACCTATTTGACAATGACAACTAACCTGGATTGTTTTTTTAGGTTTGTGTTTATTTCTTTTCAGATTAAATAAATAAAATATTAAAACGTGGAGGTGAACGATATACATAGTTGCTGTATAATAAGCGAAATAATGAATAACTTAATCGAATAACAACAGAAAAACCAGCATTGCGCGACCTTAGGCTGTTGATCGAAAATGGCAAAAAATTATCGATACAATTAGAAAAGTCAACCATGCCTGGAAAAATCTTTATATTTCCAGTTTAAGGAAATGATTTCAGTTTATTAGAAGCTGCTCACATCGCAATTGCTGATATAATCCCACTAGGACATCATATACCGACAGTGTGGTTCTAATTTATTTTTACTTCTGGTTCTACATTACTCGATATCTCGTTTCGTTAAGTTTGTATTTTTCGTTAACACTTTGTTACGTTTGCAAGTAGCTATTGGGCCAAAACATGCTTAAAATAAAAATTGTTTGTAAAATTAGTGCCAATCTTGATTTTGATTCAATGATGTAATCAGAAGTTTTAAGAATTTTGAAAAAGCCAGTAGTATAAGATATATATAAAAATAAAGGAATTACCGCAAGTGTTATTTTAAAGTATGAAAGAGAACTCGATTTTTATTACAAATATTTTAAAAGTAAATTTCGAAATTGAAAGTGATGTTTGGAAAAATATCCAAAAATAGAACAAAAAATAAACTTCAAAGTAAAGTTGCTTAACCAGTATACAAGGCTTTTTACACAGTTAGACGGTGAAAGTATTAGTAATTTGAATGATACATTCTTTATAGTATCAACCGCTGTAACCGTAGAAGAAAATTCTTCTAGCGAGATGATTTCGAATGAGTAAGCTTAAACCTGAGACAACTTACATCTAGATGTGCAAAACCTCACAAAAACGCGATCTAACTAAAACGAGCTAATGGCCTCTAATAGAAAGCTCTACACATTCTCTCTCTCTCTCTTGCTGTATTATGCTACATAAATTCTTCGCAATGATAGCTTTCTTTGTTTGAAAAAAAGTTAAAGAGCTTTCAAAAAGTGATCTGGATATACATGGAGAATTTTTTATGTAGTTGTAAGTTGTCTCAGATTAAACTATATGGAAATAAATGACACAAACATCATTCTCGTGGGTCTGTTAAAAAAAATGTTAAGTATTTATCTTTATTTGGCATTTAAATCAGAAAAATCAGATTCTCTATTCTCCTGATATGATTTTTTGAAAATCGTGTGTCATCAAATTTCAAACCCCTAAACGGAAGAGTGGGGCATAGTAGGGGGAATTAAAATATCACTACCTCTGGGTACAGATCTTTCTGTATTTAAAGAATGACAAATTATATCATATTTGGGACTTTATTCTAAGACCGTATCAGTGGCGGATCCAGAATTTTGGTGAGGGGGGGGCAACTATGGTTTAAAAATGGTATATGCTGAAAACTAAACAAAAGTTTGAAGACACTCGCAACCACTCGCAAATGTCAAATGCACAAAATTTATCATTTAAAAGCTACGAGTCGAACAGATTAGCAAATGACTGCCACTCGCAACGAAGAAAGTTGCTCAAGGCTCTTTGCCACTCCGAAAAGTCAAAGGGGATGTTAGATTATTCATTGTGTTTTGGTTTGTAAATGGTGGAAGTGTAAAACTTCCCAATCATCCATTTTAGTTAGTAAAACTAGGATATGTATTTTATTCAAATTCACGAATCATCATAAATTGTATCTTTGTAAAATACAGGAATTAAATATTTACATTTATTTAAAATAGCAGTCACGGAATAGATGCAATACAAACCTTGTACGTATATAACTTCGTCGGCAAGTTAAGAAAGTGTGAGCAGCTTTGTTTTTTATATTATTAAGCCAAGCTCAGGAGATATCCTATGAACTATGATGCAAAGAGCAGCATGGCAAGAAGGTGATAAAGAAAGGAATTAGGGACCGTGAGGAGAGTGTCGAAGGTGCTGATGTATGTCACCAGTAAACTTTCGCAGATTGTATGCCGGAGAAAAGACAGAAGATTGGAGACTGCTCCACGTTCGCACACGACCGAAAGTATTTTGAAGGGATGAAAGGATGCTTGCGGCTTGCAGTGCGAGTATTACATGGAGGAATCATAAGGCAAGTTTTTGCCACATCGCCAATGAGCTGAAGGCTCTCTTTTTGACAATATCCAAAGAAACTACGACTCTACGACCAGCCCCGGCGTACATATGGAAATTGTATTCCATTCTAGGTCTGATGCAGGACTTGTAGAGGAGCGCTATAATCGATGGGTTGAAATATTTCTTACACCTTTTCAAAAATCCAAGATATTTGCTTATTTGGCAACAGAGAAGTTGTGATCCGTTCAGCTTCACATACTGCAAATATTATTGCCAAGAAAACAGAAAGACGGTGTATCGTCAAGAAGTGCTCCATCAGTAAAAGCGGGAGTGGAAAAATTATGATCTTGTTTTAAAGAGATGGGACAGCTTTGGAACTTAGATGTATTGAATTCGATGCGATTCGGTTTACTCCAAGCGAGGATATTATCAAGGTGGTTCAAGGATCTAATCATGCAATCTAGTTTGACAGATGTGACATTTCCTTTGTAGTGCCCAAGCGTGTCAAGGGAGTAAGCGAAACCAACGGTACTGTCATCGGCAAAACAATGGATGGGATTGAAAGTAAGGCAAAGCAGATCATTAATGAAAATTGAGAAGAGAGATGGAGAGATAGCAGAGCCCTGAGGCACCCCAGCATTTATTGGCTGAGATTGAGATGTAACGCTATCTAATATAATCCGTATTAAGCGACCAGATAAGACACTTTAAATTCATAATAGAAGAGGGCAAGAGAGACCAAGTGCTTTAAGTTTGCCTAAAAGGGCTGAACTCCAGACACTATGAAAGGACTTTGAAATATCTAGGGCAACGATTTTGGACTCACCAAAATTACGAAAACTAAGGCTTCACTGTTCCATAAGAAAAGTCAGAAAAAGAAAAGCCATATTGGCGATCGTTGTGGGTTTGATTAGTTTCTAGATACTTCATTAATTTGGAATTGATGATAGATTCAAAAGGTTTTAAAGAATCGAAGTAATTGTAATAGGTTGATAATTTGAGGGATCACTACCCTTTCCTTTCTTGGAAATAGGCTGAACGTAAGGTAGTTTCCAAGCAATTGGAAATTTTCCTGTCGAATAACACAAGTAGAATAGTTTTCGCAGAGCTTTAGCTAAGAACGAGGTACATTTTATTTAATGGGGGCTTGAAACTATCAGGACCTGCAGCTATGGAGACGTTGATCTCTTTAAGGACCATGAACATATCTGCCGTATATATATGTATTGGCTCTTGTACACATCTACAAAGGAGATGTAAACTGTGTGGAAAAGGAGAATTTGAAGTGAATTTAACAGTCTAAATATTAGTTTTATTCTGGAAGTACAATCACTTCATTGAAAAGTAGTGAAGAAATAGAGGAACTGTTGAAATTGATCCTGATAGTTTTGACCTGGAACGAGAAACCATTGCTCCCTTTGCGTCTTGCCAATATTCTAACGTTCTGGTCAAAAAGTAATTTTTGTCTTTGGATAGCGTTTCAGTTCTGAACATGGATGCAATTGTTAGGTGAGAAAAGCAGACTATTTCGCTTTTATTGCTTGGTTGTACTTATCGTTAAACCAAAACCGATTTTGCTGTTGCTAAGATCTGCTGTATAAATATCGTATGTATTCACACATGTCCAAGACTTAGAATTGTACTAAATTTAAATGTGTGCTCATCAACATCCCTTAAAGCAAAACAGACCGACCAATCAAATTCTCTAGGATACCCATTGAGACTTTCCCAATCTGCAGATTTATTTGGTTTTTATTTAACGTTTGCGCTAAGTATTCTATAAAAACTATGACATTTTACGAAATAATACAAAAAATTATTTCAAAATTAATCTCTTACTTTAAATGTATTAACACTACAACAATGCACAATGATTTCTTTGCCGTTGTGTATAGTTTCCCTGAATTGCTCCAATTACGAGTTATAATTGTTTCTCTAAATGCTTATTTTGCCACGCCAAAATCCAGATAAAAAAGGTATTCCATATAAAGCCAAATTAGCTACATTTAAACATGACGCTGTTAAAGGTATATAAAATCTTAAACCGCGCCGCGGGGATAATGTTCTAAGCAGCCGTCTTTACATGGAAGGCTTATCAAAGACCCTTTGGCAGCTGTTTTCAATTAAAACAAACCTTCCATTGCGTTAACATGAATAGGCTCTGTCTTGCTTCACACACCCCGAGAAAAGCGACGCTCATGTACAGGTATTGGCGCTTCCCTTTTCTCTATAAGCTTCAACAACCATGACTGAAGGCCAAGGTGCTAGCTAGGGCCTGCGTTCCTAAATGTATCATATTGAACGCTTCCAGAAATTGTTACGTTTTTTACACAAGGTGCAGTAGAATAGATGTGAATCATTTTGTTAGGAAAAATTCAGAAGATCTACTGTAATTTTTTCAGCTGCATCCGCCCCTGGGCCGTATGCTGAACGAAGAATGAAAACATAAAACTAATTCCGTTCCATATTAAAACAAATGAATAAAAGTTGGGTTAAGTAATATTCAGTTTTGACATATCCGGTTTTCAATGATTTTTCTATGAGTTTCTTTTTAAATTAATATCTATGAAAACAAGTAAAAAAGCTAGAATTGGCCTAAAACCAATTCTTCTGATACCCTAGATGAATGCCCGTATGAAATTTCGTATTGTCGCACTTCTGTGCAAGTTTGATTTTTGAAGTGGTTTTTCGCATATATTTCCAGAACGGTTTGTCGGACAGAAAAAATGATTATAACCAATTTTGTAGGATTTCGTATTCTGCAGAAGTTTTTAGAACAATAAAAATGTCTTGGACTGATATACGTAAAAAACCTAAATTTTTATATGGCAACACTAAGAAGGAGTTACCCGATCTAGTCCATTATTGAATTTTTTTTTGCTAGTACAATGATATATCGATGCGTTCTCAAGCAGTGTCCAAATATATAGTGGAAAACGAAAGTTTTGTATGGCAACCCCACGAAAGAGTTGCCCGATTTATCTCATTTTCGAACTTAATTTTACTTTTTTTTTAAAGTCCGTGTACAAAATTTTAGCTCTCTAATTATACGCGTTCTCGAGTTATCATGCGCACAGACGGACGAACGGCAAGACGGACGGACAGACAGACGGACAGACATACAAAAATTAAAATAACTTTTAATATTATGCGTGGGTGCCCAATCCATTTTGCTCTACCATCATTATTTCGAGGTGTTACATACGGAATGACAAACTTAGTATACCCACCCTATAGATTTCATCTAGCGTATAATAAGATCTATAAAAGCTCGCTGATCCCATTGAATAAAATAAGAAGAGCATTGTGAGTATTTCACATATGTGAAAGCACTGCAAAGGTAACAACAAAAAGATATTTTCGGATTTGTCAAGCCGCTCTTAATGCTGTAAATAAATTCCTTCAGTATTATCTGAAGGATAGTCTGGGAGTATCTGAAAAACTTTATCGAAAAAGGAAATCTCTCGACTTGTTTACTTTCTATTCAAATAGCCTCATAAATATCTTCCATTTCGGATTTATTTGTAAGTGGATCATTTCAGTAATTTATAGAAGTCATCTCTAAAGTGATAGAAAGGCCCTAACGAATTCAATAATCAATGCACAGGGCTTCATCTGCTTTTTAAAAATTATATTTACTAGCAAGAAGCGAACATATTTATTGTACAAATTCCAAAAAAATTTCGTCGTTCGCCATATTTTAATGTTGTTTCTTCAATTACTCAATTTATTTTTTTCTATTCGAGTTTCTGCTAATAATTGTTACTGCGCAGAATACTACACTCTTAAGATCGTAGTAACACGTTCGTGCTATACAAATAAAAAACAAAATCTAATTTCGGAATTTTATTCAAAAACACATGTCCAAATATTGAATAAATTGAAATTGAGCGTAATTTGTTGTTTTGTGCAGAACACGTGTATTGTGGTATCAAAATTTTATTTGATCAAACTGAAAAATTTCATGGAAACTTTTTGAACCAAAAAAATTATCTAACAACAAATTTTTGTTGATACTCTTTAGATTAACTCGACGTCAATCTATGTATTCTGAAGATGGTTGTAGTTTTTAGATCGGTCCGTCGTTGCGTAGGAATGGTAATTACATAATAATTCGACTTGAAATTTTACATACCAACAATCATCAATGATAAAATTGTAGTTCCAAATTATTCAATTATTCATTATGACCAAAAATGTGTCCGAATTAGTAGTTTGGGGAAAAATAAAAAAAAAAAATCATAGGTCGAACACTAGAAAAAATTGCAAACATACATGGGGGTGATTTGGGTTTATCGAGGAATGCTCTATCGCCAGGCTTCCCATTATCACAATTTTTTGGGACACCCTGTATACAGAGAATACAATTAAAGTATAAAAAGTATAAAATTAATGCCCTAAAGTAAATTAGTATCTTCTTTATAAAGAAAAAAAAAGACTTGTTCGAAAACGGTTTAACATCAGGTTTTATTGTTTTTGTATATTATAACTGGACTAATTGTTTTGTTGAAATCTTCTTCTATTTTTGGTGTTGAAGTGTTTTAACTTGGATTAAAAATATAGAAAAGAAACAGTAATAATCTTTTAAAAATTTAGTTTTATCTAAAGGATGATAGGCATTGGTATTTGGTAATGATAAATTCAAAATATGATGGAAACCTCTGTCAACGAGGACTAAGCTCATGAGGAAACCAACAGTGCCCAGCTTGAATGCTTACGAAGAAATGTGCGGCTTAAGGACTACCTAAAGGGCCGTATTCATCAACCAGTCTTAAACTTATATTATGTTTGCGACGGTCTTCAAACTTTTGCCTTGTCAAATCTGATATTCCTTATGTTGTCTTAACTGTGTTTTTCGAACACAATTAAGAATTGCAATTAATGTCAAAGACATCTGTTTTAATTTTGAATTTTCTGATAATGAAGAAAAACAGTCGTCGAAGTTTTAAGTTTTAAAGTAATTTACGTTATTACAAGTAAAAACTTAGAATTGATCTAGTACCAATTCTTATGATACCCTAGATGAATGCTCGTATAAAATTTCGTTTGATATTTGAATTAGTTTTTCGCATATATTTCTAAAGAAGTTTTTAGTACAATCCAAATGTCTAGAACTGATCGTTTTCAGAGTATACGTAAAAAGCTAAATTTTTATATGGCAACACCAAGAAGGGGTTGCCCGATTTAATCCGTTCTTGAATTTTACTTGCTATTCCAATGAAAACACCATGTACTAAATTTCAGCTCTCAGGTAGTGTCCAAATATATACTGGAAAACGAAATTTTTCTTTGGCAACCCCACGAAAGAGTTCGCATTTTCGAACCTAATTTTACTTTTTGTTTATAGTTCGCGTAAAAGATTTCTGCTTTCTAAGTGAACGCGTTCTCTAGATATCGTGCGAACAGACGGACGGACAAAAGGGACGGACGGACGGACATCCAAAAATAGAAATAACTTTTAATATAATGCGTGTGTGTCCAATCCATTTTGGTATCATGATTTCTGTATGTTACAAACGGAATGACAACTTAGTATACCCTATACATAGATTTCATCTAGGGTATAAAAATGGCAGGTAGTGCAAGCTCAAGGTTCAAAAATTTAACGAAAAGGAAAAAGGAAACCATAATAAATATTGCAGTTAAATACAAAGAAGTAACTAGTTGAAAGTAAACGTACTGACATCGTTTCAATTAAAGAAAAGAATGAAGGTTGGGAAAAAAGTGTGAAGGAGTTTAACTGTAACAGTGAATTCAAACGAACCACATAATAGAATGAGCAAAATGGAGAAGGAGATTGCTGCAAATAAGAAAGAGGTTTATAAAACTAGCGGTGGACGGCTCAAGTCCACTTTTGACGAAAATAGCTCACTATGGTTACAAGATCTGTAAATGTAACTACCTCCATTATGAATCCTTAGCGGATTATTAATTAGATGCCGAGGAGGGAAATGAGAATGCAAGAGCTCTTTAATTATTTTCTATTGCTTAAAAGATTTTTTTTCTACATTACTAATGAAGATATCTCCTATGAAGTTTAACGCTGAGATGAAAAATAGTCAGTTAAATATTGCTGTGCAATTTTGATTTTTTTCGCATATATTTCCAGAACGGTTCGTTGGACAGAATAAATGATTATGACCAATTTTATATAATTTTTTTATTCTGAAGAACTTTTCCGTATATTAAAATTATATATATTATACATATATAGACTCGTCGTTTTCACAGTTTACGTAAAAATCCTAAATGTTTATATGGTAACAACAAGACAACATAACAACAAGAAAGGGTTGTTCGATTTATCCTATTCTTGAAATTTTAATTACTATTTTTATAAAACATTATTTAGAAAATTTCAGCTATCTACGTCGACGCGTTCTCAGGTGGTGTCCAAATATGTAGTGAGAAAAGAAATTTTTGTATGGCAACCCCCTACGAAGGAGCTATCCGATTTGTCCTATTTTCGAGATTAATTTTACGTTGTTTTTTAAAAGCCCATGTGCAAAATTTCAGCTCTCTAAAAAATCACAAAAATCGATAAGATTACCGTTCCTTATAAGAAAACGACAATTGAACTGAAAAGTTTTTTAAATGTATATGTATATAAAATATATATATATTTGAAAAATTGTCTTTAATCCAATAGTTAGTTAGAGAAGTTTGAGAAATTTGGGCATTCAGGTGGTAAATATTAGTAAAAAATGCTCATTGTGTATTAAGAACACCGAGCAGCAACGAAGCTACCCAGTAAATGCACCCGCGATGGTGGAAAGTAGTGCACCACCCACCACCCGCTCGCACGACTTTTATAAATATGGGGATAAGCTGAGCACGTGCTAAAACACAAAAATCAAAATTACTTTTATTTTATGCATGACAGACTGATCCATTTTGCTCTATCATCATTATTTCTATGTTTTACAGAAGGGGTGACAAAGTTAGTACTTATATCCTATGATTTCATATAAGGTATAACACGGCAAAGACGCTTTTGTATAAGGAAAAAGCTAGAAATCTTAGAGAAAATTGAGACAGATGGACGTGAAGACTGAAAAGAAAAATGAATTCTTCCATGTTAATTTTTATAGTTAGTAAGTGAATTGTTATGCTGTTAGGTGCAGTAATAAACTGAAAAAATAAGTAAATACTATTTCTTTGTTTCGATTGTGTAAGTGTGGTGTATTTGTTGTTTTGTGAGCCATGAACTTTATAAAGAATTTGTTAAATTTTAAGATGTCGTAAGTAATTCAGAAAAAGTTACTGATTATAAAATTAATTTTTGAAAAATCTGATTGAACGGTATTCACAACAGTTCGCGGATTTTCAATAATATGATTATTTTCTGCTAGTGGCACCTCCCTTTTTCCTTCTTCATGTTATGCAAAATGGCAATTGCAAGTATTATAAATACCAGTAGTATCGATATTTCATGGGAATTCTAATATAAAAGTCAAAATTCTTATGATAGTTTAATTACTTTTGTGATCACTTACTCTAACCTATACATGGAAAACAACAAACCCCGATTGTTCTCTCCACTGTAATTTTGGATTTCAGAACTGATTTTTGGAAAGCTCTTTTTGATGGATCGGATAAAGGAATTATCAAATAACTGCTACATTAATATCCAGCATCTTCAAGCATTATGGAAGTTTCAAAAATTTGTGCTGTTTACGTATACTGTAAAACTAATCAGTGCTAGACGTTTTCATTGTTCTAAAAAGTTCTTAAAAATATGAAATCCTATGAAATTGGTGATGATCACGTTTACTGTCTAACGAACCTTTCTAGAAATATATGCGAAAAATCAATTCAAAAATCAAACTTGCAAAAGATGGATGACCATTCGAAATTACACACGGGCATTCATCTAGGGTATCATAAGAATTGGCCTTAGACCAATTCTAGCTTTTTAACTCGTTTTCATTAAGCTCATATATCTCCAAATTCTCCCAAGTCTGCAAGATATATTAAATATTTTGATAATACGTATAGATTCGCTTTCAGACCTCTACTCAACAGAATCACATTTATAAATTGCCGCCTGGTTTCTTCCACACCTCATGTGAATTCCATGAATATTAAATTTCCTTTGACTAAAAAAGTTGACGGATGTCATAATAACAACAACAAAATTCTTAACTTAAATATTTGTACATGTGAAATACATTTTTTCGGCATCATGAGAATATTTAAGAGTTAAAATAGTAATGAAAAAGTAACAGTGCTTAGACTACGTTTTAACGAAAAGGAACTGAACCTGCTTTTGATATTTTTTTTAACTCTGATAGTGTGATAAAAGATAAAATGCGACTATTTCTTAGGTTTTCCATTGTAAGTATTTTATTCTGTATTTTGTCTGTGTCATCTGAAACACGAGAGGAGAAATTGGAAAGACATCAAATCGATGAAAATAATGAAGCTGACCTCGGTGAATATTATGAAGATGAATTCCATACATATGATGAACCTGTAATCAAAGAAAATAATAAAGCTAAAATCGATGAAAATAATGAAGCTGACCTCGGTGAATATTATGAAGCTGAATTCCATACAT
This sequence comes from Dioctria linearis, assembly GCA_963930735.1. NCBI lineage: Eukaryota > Metazoa > Arthropoda > Insecta > Diptera > Asilidae > Dioctria > Dioctria linearis. The sequence goes on along the minus strand of OZ005741.1, from coordinate 52,162,538 downwards.
ATGATGAACCTGTAATCAAAGAAAATCATGAAGCCAAAATCGATGAAAATAATGGACTTCAAGAAGACGAATATTATGAAATGGATTAACATATTGTAAAATAAATATTTGAATTCGATATCTATGTACTTTTACTAAAACAAATCATTTCCTTGAAGATCCTCTTTTGGTTCTATTTCAGTTATTTTGCTTAGAAGTTTTAAATGTAAGCAATATGTTATTTTATTATTATGAAGTTGGTACATTGGTTCGATGCGGGCGTTTCCTTAAAGCAACTATTACTGTTGAGTACTAACGAAATTGTGTAATTTTTTATAAGCGAATTCATGCGTGCACAGCACTGGGAGCTTCAAATATAAGCGATGCTCAAAAGGGAAAGTTCGCTGAAAAAATGTCATTAGAAATAATTAAATAATATTGTGAATATTATATGTGCAAATAGTCGGTCTATACCTTTCCGTTCACCTCCACAATTTCTAGAAGGTTTTTAGATGAAATATTACTTTTAAAAATTCAATCGAAAGTGAACAAAATAAGCCTATTCGTTAGGTAAAATAAACTCCAAATTAATTATATAAAGATCACTAAAAATATGAAGCCAAAACAAGTAAAAGAAGATAAAATAGAATTATTGTAAAATTAAGATGAAATAGTAAAAAGAGAAAAAAATAGTTAAATATTCGAGGACCACAAAAACAAGATCCCCAAATGTTGATGAACCCCCAAATGCAGAATCTTCAAATTCAAAATTCTCAATGAAGAAAATTTTCAGGCACAAGTCCTAAAGGACACAGGCACAAAGTCCCCACAAACTTTATTTGAACCTCCAAAAGCAGATTAGTCGCAAGGTAGTATAAAGGATGTAAGAAAATAATAAATTAAGGTAAGAATCTAAAAATGAAATAAAAACTATGAGAAAAATGATAAGAGTCAATTGAAATCTAAAATAATAAAAAGTGAAAAAAAAGCTACTGGTGAAGTCTTCGGCGGTGATATGTAGTAATCTGGCTAATCAACTAACATAGCGAAGAAAAAAAAACAGAAACTTACATTCGAGGTAAATTAAATCTTTCACATTGCTAACCAATCTTAATATTGTAGTTGAGGACGACCGTAGGATATAATTATAAAAAATCAGATGATTTGTAAAGCGGGCTTTGGAGTCCGAATTGAATTATTTGCATTAATATGTAGAGGTAAGTGCTGTACCTCTAGACGCGTTTACCTGTAGACACTCTAAATATTTTATAAACTATTCATTGGTACTGAACGTACCTGTAAAGTATTTTGTGCTTATAGCAACACTGGCTAACCGCCAATGGCTTAGTTGTCAAATTGATGTCAAAGTGAATTTGTGAGGTGACAAATATTGGACATAAAAACTAAATATTTTCTACAATTTTAATATAGTTTTTCATATTATGGTAATTGATTTTAGTATTAGTTTCAATTATGTTCAAAGACGCATTAAATAATAACTTGTTTCTAATACTTGTAACTATTTTATTCAAAAAATAAAAGAGTTATAATTTTTTTAGAAAGAAAAGAACCAAAATATGTTCGGGCATCTGATCCAAGCCATCGTTGATATTAAAACCGGCACTTAAATAAGTCAAGCTGCTTTAAAATATATAGTACCAAAGTCAAATATTTTTAAGTACGCCAAATTAGACAGCAATGTTGATCTCAATAATAAAAGAATAAGGGCTTTAACAAATGATATTAAAAAAGTATTTCAGCAAGACGAAGAGATTCTACTATATGATTACATAAATATTTGCATATGGGTTTCGACACTATACAAGTTCGGTAGCTTGCCTATGAATTTGCTTTGTCCAAAGGAAAAAATTTCCAAAATGTGGGAAGTATAAGATTGTCATATAGGAGGCTTGGGGTGGTTAAAATGATTTCGCCAACAACATCCGCAATTTTCATTGCGTCAGCCTTAGGCAACTGATTCAGCTAGAGCCACTAGCTTTAATTAACCGAATGTGTCCAAGTTTTTTGATAATCTTCAGAAAGTAATGATTCAACATAACTTTTCATCGGACGCTATCTACAACGTAGACGAAACGAGTGTAATGACAGTGCATAAGCTGCAAAAGTTTTAACTCCCAAATCAATAAGGCAATTGGGTAAACATACATCTGCCGAACGAGGAATCAATAACACTATGTTTTCCTGTATTAACGCCTTCCGAAATTCCGTACCCCCTTTGATAGTATTTTCCAGAGTTTTTTTTTTTAAAGACAATATGCTAAAGGGAGCTCCTCCAGGTACAATTGATGAAACAAATGCATCGGGCTGATCAACAGAGCACATATTCAGGAAATTTTTAGATCACTTCGTAGCTTTTGCTAAGCCCTCAAAAGGAACACCTAGTTCTTCTTATTATGGACAATCATGAAAGCCATATCTCTGTGGAAGTAATAGATAAAGCTAAAGATAATGATATTGTACTTTTAACATTACCCCTTATACTTCAAATCACCTGCAGCCTTTGGACTGAACAGTCTTTGGCCCATTCAAGACAAAGTATTATAGAGCAGCTGATAAGTAGATGTTAAATAACCCTGGTAAACCTATTACTATATACGATGTTGCAGAAATCATTGGAAAATCTTATCCTGTTTCATTTACACCAAACAATATCATCAAAGGTTTTGAAGTTACAGGTATATACCGTTTTAACGAAAATATATTTTCCGATAACGCTTTTCTATGTTCGTATGTAACAAGATCGCCCTGAGCCAACTCCTATTGTTGAAAATGTAACTGTGTACCCTGAACAAAGTTATACTGGTGAAAATGTCAACATACCAATGACAATGGACAATGAATCTACAGTGACGGAAAGGATCAATGACTTCCAAACCTATAATTCGAATACACCGAACTCCTGCCTCTAACACTAGCAATATTGATCCTCCCACTTCATCTAAGCCTGATGGTAAAAAGATTAACATCCTACAAAACGTATGTTATTTTACGTTTTGTTATGCGCACTGGCTATCGACCCTATGAACAGAAACACAAGGTTTTAATATGTTCTTTATGCCAGGGCTACTATCATTGGAAGTGTGTTTCTAAGTCTCACAAAGAGAATTATACAGATACTGATAATGAAAACTCTTTTCTTTGCCAAAGCTGCTTTATTATAGCCAATGATTCTGATGAAGATGATATAAGTTTGATTGACGGAACTTATAAAGCTTTTAGTGATAGTGAAGTAAAATTTTGTTAAATATTAATTAATGAATTGTTTTATGAAGTATTAGTTTATCTCATACCAATGCTTTATAGCACTTTTTGTTATTTTTTTTTATCCTGGAGTTGTTATGAATTTAAATTTTTATTATTTTAGTTGCCAATTGTGCCTCTCTGGCGTGATGCGTCTACCAACTTAAGTATTTAGCTAATGTTGTACATCTGTAATTAAGTAGCTATTGTCGATTTATGTACCAAGCGTTTATGGACGTCGGCTAGGCCAGGGTCTTTTAATAAAGCTTCTTGTATTTGTATTTGGCTATTATCACATGATAATTTGAGACATTTCCAGTGCTCTATTTGAATCCAAGGGTTTGTTTTAGAATGTTGTCCACAGGTACAAAGCTGTCCATTACACGGTTGTACCTATGAACAAAATAGAGATTTTTATAAAAAATGTTACAAAATGATAATTATTTAGCTTAGGTAAGCCTCGAATGTTTGTTATAAAACCTAGCCTTGTGCAAAATACATGTAAAATATATGTAATCAAAATTAATATACAAATCTTTTTATTATAATTTTTTTTATTCAGCAATCCGGTAACTGCCCAGAGGTGCAACACTTGCCCCTAAATCTAGCCTTCTTTTTTAATTCACTCCTTTCAAATTTTAAAGAAATTATGTAAGTTTAGAATACCCCTGGATCTACTAGTGGTTTACAAAATATCTAATAATCTAATAGAATTATTGAAGAAAGTAATATGGTCCCTGTTCATCGAACCATTCCCAATTTATCTAATTTTTTCGATAATTCTACCTATAGCGCTATAAAAATGCGGTTTTCCCAAAGATAAATCCTTTTGAATTTTTTGTGTTAGAATAACGAACAAAATACAAGGTATGTAGAAAATCCGGCTCCCTTACTCTTTTCCAGGAAAACATTTTTACCTGCCGCTTTGTATAGCGAATCTTGATGATGTTCACATGTACTTTATAAACTAGTTCGAAAAATGCAGAATTGGTGATGATTTGGCAGCTATTTCTTAAGCTCTTATTTGTATGTTTCATGGATATTGTGTTCAGTTATTTTTTAGAAAACTCGAAAGGTTTTATTTTGTGCAATTTCGGAAATTTGAGAATTTGATAATGCTCCGTGTCACACGTCTATTGGAGATGTGTTTCTTGAAAGTGAATTCATCAATGATCGGTTATTAAGATTAGATCCTTACAGTCCCATGTTAAACCCAATAGAACTTGCTTGTTCGCCCCTTAAGGCTTCTATTAAATGAAATTTAGCAACTGACATGCCACATATTCTAGCAGGTGAAAATATAACAGATTTGACCCAAACCGAGTTTCGGCTACAAAGAATTGAAAATATTAAAAAACACAATGTGCAAAATTTATCTGTTGCAAATTGTGCTAAATATGTTGCTATATATTCAAAAATTCATACCAGATGTTTTAAATTTAATCGATATAATAAAATTTGATTGTTATAAACCTTGAGTTTTTATTTTTTTTTTTCCGATTTGAAAATAATCATTTCCAATTTGAAATTGAAAAGGTATAGTCCGAAAAATTCAGAATTCGTGATAATTTGGCAGATATTTCATAAGCTCTAATTTGTATGTTTCGTGGATATTGTGTTCAGTTATTTTTTAGAAAACTTGAAAGGTTTTATTTTGTGCAATTTCGGAAATTTGAGAAGTACTGTGAGTTTTGTAAAAGTTTACTAAAAGGAATTAAAATGGAAAAGTGGGAAGGACATTAATACTCGAAAAAAATCACTATAATTGCTCTGCTAAAAACCGGAATATTTTCCATTCGTGAAATCGCATCAAACGGTAATGAGAATATCGAAAACAGCAAAGCAAAATTGTCGGGGTAGTAGAAAAACAACACCATGGACATCACAGAATAGTCGTAAAGGATTGCGAAAGCGACGAGCCAGCCTGCAGTGAAAACAAACTCATCTCAATTATATGGAAAAAGGTAATTAACATTTCTTTAAGCATATTCATATATTTATTTTCCACAGAGATAAAATACTAAAGTTTAGCATTTTTTCCGTTCCATCTCTAGATGATATTTAGCGACGAGTGCAGGTTTGGAGCTGTAACGGAGAGCCAACAATTTGTTCGAAGAAGGCTAGCAGAGTGACATAATGAAGATTGCGTCGTGAGGAGCGACAAAGACTCACCAGCCACAATCATATGGTATCTCCGTCAAGGGACCTGGACCGATGTTCTTTGTGTATAAGGACCAGTATGAAAAAACGATCAAAACAAATTTACTACCCTATTTAAATTTCCGGAATTGCCCTGATATATCCTGTACTTTAATGTTGCGGCCTGTCATCGCGCTCGATCCATTCAAAACCTGTTAAATACTCATAATATCTCGATTCTTCCTTTGCCAAGAAATTTTCCAGACATTAATCCTATGGAGAATGTCTTTTAAAATCCCAAGTTTATTCCCCTCCTAATCCTATAACACAAATTCTGAAAGGAAATATTATCAAAGTATGGCGAAAAAGCTGCAAAATTAAGAAACTGATAGAAAGGTGTATAGAAAGTACGCCAGACAGGATAATGACAGTTATTGGTTCTAAAGGTGGCTATACAAAATATTGACATGTACAAGGAATAATCATATACATATTGATAAAAAAATAACAAATCTAAATATTTCAATTTTCTTTATATTATGTGGTTTTGATAAAAAAAATTCAAAAGCTTTGAAAAAATCTGCGTAGTCGCGAAATGATAGTAGTGACGCACGTGCAAAGTTTACAAAGAAAATGATGATATTATGATTCACAGTTCCTTTCATTTCCATAGAAGAGTAAGTTTCCTCGTGTTCTGTGTACTATACTCCTAGTCTGTCATTTTCAGAGCAGATATCAACATTCAGTTTTTCGACGATTAAATGAAAATAGTTCATCTTTGTTATAAATACACAGGGGAACATATCTTCTGTCCACCTCGAAACTAACATAAATAGGTATATAACTATACGATAGCAATCGATAGCCATAAAGCAGCTGAAGCAGTCCGAATGATCAAGTCAAAAAGTATTTATGGCATGCAGACAACGAAGAATTTCCTGAATTTTTAAGAGTTCCTGTAAGAGGTACTCAAATAAACTTAATTGTTTTTTAGACACAAGTCATCCTGTGACATCTACTCATTATCTGCGGCAGCAGTCTTCGTACAAGCCGAATCTTCTCACATGCACGAACAAGTAATTGATTTTGATGGTATAGATATAAATGTTTTCAATCCATATTTAGAAAATCGGAACGACTCTTTAATAATTTCAGACCTTTTCAACGTACTTAAAGAAATGAAGACCACATTAAAAGAAATTACGAAAGAAAATATTCGCCTCCGCCAAGAGAATGAAATAATGAAATAGGACAAGTAAAAAAACTAGAATTGGTCTAGTACCAATTTTTATGATACTCTAGATGAATGCGCGTATGAAATTTCGTACGATCACCCATTAGTGCAATTTGGAATTTTGAATTTGGTTTTTTGCATATATTTCTGATGATTATAACCAATTTTATAGGATTTCATATTCCAAAGAAGTTTTTAGTACAATAAAAATGTGTAGAATTGATCGTTTTCACAGTATATGTAAAAACCTATATTTTTATGTGGCAACACCAAGACGAGGTTGCCCGATTTAGGCCATCTTTGAATTTTTTTTGTTATTACTACAAAAACACCATGTACCAAATTTCTATATTGTGGCGTTTTCAGGTAGTGTCCAAATATATACTGGAAAACGAAAATATTCTTTTGCAACCCCACGAAGGAGTTGCCCGATTTTCGCATTTTCGAACTTAATTTAACTTTTTTTTTTAAAGTTCACGTGAAAAATTTCAGGTTTCTATGTGAACGCGCTTTCGAGTTATCGTCCCCACAGACGGACATGCAAAAATCGAAGTAACTTTTAATATTATGCGTATGTGTCCGATCTATTTTGGTCTACTATCATTATTTCTGTGCGTTACAAACGGAATGACAAACTTAGTATACAATATAGATTTCATCTAGGGTATAAAAATGGCAGGTAGTGCAAAATTTAACGAAAAAGGAAAAGGAAACTATAATAAATATTGAAGTTAAATACAAAGAAGTAGTTGAAAGTAAACGTACTGGCAGCGTTTCACATAAAGAAAAGAATGTAGGTTGGGAAAAAATGTGAAGGAGTTTAACCGTAACAGTGAATTCAAACGAGCCACAAGACAAAGTGAGCAAAATGGAAAAGGAGATTGCTGCAAATAAGAAAGAGGTTTATAAAACTAGCGGTGGACGGCTCAAGTCCACTTTTGACGAATATAGTTCACTATTGTTACAAGATCTGTAAATGTAACTACCTCCATTATGAATCCGTAACGGATTATTAATTAGATGCCGAGGAGGGAAATGAGAATGTAAGAGCTCTTTAATTAATTTCTATTGCTTAAAAGATTTTGTTTTCTACATTACTGATGAAGATTTCTCATATGAAGTTGAACGATGACACGAAAAATAGTCAGTTAAATTTTGGTGAAATAAGCGCAACACTAAATTCAGAACCATCTTCTAGCTATACCAGATCATATAAAGAAAACAAATGGGGAGGTGAAAAGATTTATTGAGGATGTAGCTCCCTTTAAAAAGGAGAAAAAGTAAAATCGCTAGAATTGGTCTAAGACCAATACTTATTATAATATGCATGAATCGTATGTCATTTCGTTTACGTGTATGAAATGTGGTGTCCAAGTATGTAGTGAGAAACGAAATTTTTGTATGGCAACCCTACGAAGGAGTTTCCCGATTTGCCCCATTTTCGAGGTTAATATTTACTTTTTTTTTTAAAGCACATTTGCAAATTTTCAGATCTCTGAAAAATCACAAAAATCGTTAAGATTGCCGTTCCTTATAAGAAGATGACGATTTAGATATGATGCGTGATACAGACAGAAGTTTTTGCAAGGATTAAATGGTGGTCCTCGCATAAATCATATCCCATACAACGCATTGACCTATAGAGTAAATGTTTTGGAACTAAAACAAAATTTGCTAGTTCGAGCCATCACCTACTGCTCTAGATTCGTTGGTCGGGGATTACAGCTCGGCGTATATACGTTGAGACCCAAATTGTAAAATACAAGTTTTTTAAATGTGTTGATAGAAGGAAAGGCCAGTTACACATTCGTATATAGTAAAAGCAGCCTATATGGGTAATTAAGCAGTTGGCAACAGAGCGGTACATTAAAGAAAAACCCTTAAGCCCGACGTTTTTCGGAAAACGGTTCAATTATCCCATCATAAAACTAGCGACAGAGAAGCAGGATCTGCTACCTGAGGTTCGGCGCAATATTCCGTATCCCTTGGGTAGGAATAGATTCTTGAGTTCAGTGTTCAGTTCAGTGCCAGGCGGAAAATATTGAGTAGTACGCGACCAATTAATTAGTGTTTGACTTTTATTTATTCGCTCTATAACGAGAGATTTTTAAAAGGTGGGATGTAGCTCGTAGTGTTAATAGCATATATATGAAGTTATAGTAGCATTATGTGTTGTTATAAGTGTGATAATGTGTGATGCATGTATGATAAGTGGGGAAATAGTTTGGGTCAGTGTTAGTCCGACAGAAACCACGGCAATTGGCAGGGGTTGGTAAGTCCACCAATAAATTGAGGATTTCCAAGCAAAGCTTGGAGAGATTGGCGAGAATCTGAACCCCAATCATATTTTAGTCCATGTTCGTCCGGTTATGAGTATTATGTGTGAATGTGAACGTAACCTCGGTAGTTAGGATCCCCACTGAGTCGTTGTACTCACAAATACTTTTCTTTCTCTTTCAGCCGACCAGTGAAGTATAGTCAGCATCATAAACCAGGCTATATTTTAACATAAAATATACTGTTAATAAACATAACTTTTAATTTCAATTCATCTTGTTTTTTTTTTAACTTAACAATGTATATAAATTTTTTGTTTAGGTGGCAAATTTTGGGATAAGTAATATTCAGTTTTGACATATCCGGTTTTCAATAATTTTTCTATGAGTTTCTTTTTAAATTAATATCTATCAAAATAAGATCTACAAAATCTTGCTGATCAAACTGAATAAAATACGAAGGGAGCATTGTGAGTATTTTACATATGTGAAAGCAATGGAAAGGTAACAATATCAAGATATTTTCGGATTAGTCAAGCCGCTCTTAAGGCTGTAAATAAATTCCTTCAGCATTATCTCAAGGATAGTCTGGGAGTATCTGTAAAACTTTATCGAAAAAAGAAATGTCTCGACTTGTTGACTTTCTATTCTAATATCCTCATAAATATCTTCTACTGCGGATTTATTTGCATGGGGATCGTTTCAGTATTTTATAGAAGTCATCTCTTAAGTGATGGAGAGGGCCTAACGAATTCAATAATCAATGCACAGGGCTTCACCTGTTTTTTTAAAATTATATTTACTAGCAAGAAGCGAACATATTTATTGTACAAATTTCAAAAAATTTTCCTCTTTGTCGCCATATTTTAATTTTGTTCCTTCAATAACTCAATCTATTTTTTTCTTTTGAGTTTCCGCTAATAATTGTTACTGCGCAGAATACTACACTCTTAGGATCGCAGTAACACGTTACTGCTATACAAATAAAAAACAAAATCTAATTTCGGAGTTTTATTCAATAACACATGTCCAAATATTGAATAAATTGAAATTGTGCGTAATTTGTTGTTTTGTGCAGAACACGTGTATTGTGGTATCAAAATTTTATTTGATCAAACTGAAAAACTTCATGAAAACTTTTGGAACCAAAAAAATAATCTAACAACATATTATTGTTGATACTCTTTAGATTAACTTGACGTCAACCTATGTATTCTGAAGATGGTTGTAGTTGTTAGATCGGTTCGTCGTTGCATAGGAATGGTAATTACATAAAAATTCGACTTGAAATTTTACATACCAACAATCATCAATGATAAAATTGTAGTTCTAGGTGCAGTTGTTTTCAATATTTTGAATCAGCACCCTTGGCCTTAGACATGTGTACGGGTCTTCTCCTGGAAAAATTCTGGACAGCTTTGAAACGCAGTTCAGTAAACTAATTATAGAAATCCTACGCCGTTGGGTCCACATATTGTTACTCGACTGGCCTTAGATAGCGAAAGATCAGCATCCTCTTTAATTTATCATGCATACTTGCATACTATGTATACTTTTAGGGTGGGGGTAGGAGCAGCCGGCGTGGGGTTGGGGGTGGTGGTTGCAATACAGCATGTTGCATATCAAATTAAAAATCTCGCCGAGTACCTTCAGATGGTGTACTTTTATTTCTGATTCAGCGAACTTTCTCGGGACGTTTTCGTCACCGGAAAACTACTTTTCATGCACTTGGGTCATAAATATCCTACTTACCACCCTAAAAATATTCAGAGAAAAAAAATTCTTCTACGAATTATAGCTGGCAATGAACTGAGGTGAATATTCAAACCCGTTTTCCGATCGTACATAACCGTACTGAGTTAGAGTTAGAAATCTAGTTCCTCAGTTCGAATAGATTGAAGACTTAGTATGTTTTGAACCACATTTTAGGTATGATACCATAGAGATATGTCAATAAAATTTACATGATTTGTAAAATAGGTTTGGGTGAAAAAAAGTTATGTCAATCTATTTTAAATCGCCCTCAAAGATTTTGAACTTAATTGAATTTGTGAGCTATGGATTTAAATCTTCTTGCATTGTATGGGCCTAATATTCATCGAAATTGTAAAAAAATCAGCAATTTATCTCAATTATTCAAGTCACTATGACCAAAAATGTGTCCGTATTAGTAGTCGAAAACTAGAAAAAATTGCAAACATACATGGGGGTGATTTGGGTTCCTCGAGGAATGCTCTGTCTCCAGGCTTCCGATTATCACTATTTTTTGGGACACCCTGTATACAGAGAATACAATTAAAGTGTAAAAATAAATTAGTATCCTCTTTATAAAGAAAGAAAGAAGATTTGTTTGAAAACCGTTTAACATCAGGTTTTATTGTCTGTTGTTGAAGTGTCTTCTTATAGAGTTAATCTATTAAAAATATGGAAAAGAAACAGTAATAATCTTTTTAAAAATGTAGTTTTTTCTAAAGGTTGATAGACATGGGTATTTGGTAATGAAAAATTCAACATATGATGGAAACCTCTGTCAACGAGGATTAAGCTCATGTGGAAACCAACAGTGCTCAGTTTGAATGCTTATGAAGAAATGTGCAGCTTAAGGACTACCTAAGGGCCGTATTCATCAACCTGTCTTAAACTTGTATTATGTTTGCGACGCTCTTAAAACTTTTGCCTTGTCAAATCTGATATTCTCTATATTGTCTTAACTGTGTTTTTCGAACACAATTAAGTATTGCAATAAATGTCAGAATGTTAGAATTGGTCTAAGACCAATTCTTATGATACCCTAGATGAATGCCCGTATAAAATTTCGTTTGATTTTTGAATTGGTTTTTCGCATATATTTCTAGAGCGCTTCATCGGATAGAAAAAATGATTATGACCTATTTTATAGGATTTCATAGCCTGAAGAAGTTTTTTGTACAATTAAAATATCTAGGACTGATCGTTTTCACAGTATACGTAAATATCCTAAATTTTTATATGGAACAACCTTAGTCTATTTTTCAAATTTTATTTACTATTTTTATGAAAACACTATGTACAAAATTTCAACTATCTACGTCGACGCGTTCTCAAGTGGTGTCCAAATATGTAGTGAGAAACGAGATTTTTGTATGGCAACCATATGAAGGAGCTTCCCGATTTGTCATATTTTTAAACTAAATTTTACTTTTTTTTTAAAAAAGCCCACGTGCAAAATTTCAGGTCTGTAAAAAATCACAAAAATCGTTAAGATTACTGTTCCTTATAAGAAGACGACGATCTAGATCTGATACGTGATACAGATAGAAGTTTTTGCAAGGATTAAATGGTGGTCCCTGCATAAATCATATCCCATACAACGCATTGACGTATAGAGTAAATGTCCTGGAACTAAAACAAAATCAGCTAGTTCGTACCAACACCTACTGCTGTAGATTGGTTGGTCGGGGGTTAACAGCTCGGCGTATATACTTCGACACCTTAATTGTAAGATAACAGTTTTTTAGAGCTATACTATAAAATATGTATATTTGAAAAATTTTCTTTAACATAGCAGATAGTTAGAAATTTTACAAAATTGTGCATTCAGGTGCAACGAGTAGGTAAAAAAATCTCGTTGTGTATTACGAACACCGCTGATGAGCTCCGTGGCGGGAGGGAAAACATTTGGGAATAGCCAAATAGATGCCAACACGGCCCCCATTTTTACTTGAAAGCTAGATCTGATCGGTTTCTGCGATAAATTATATCGATGTATGTATGTTAATCCCAATGTGTCGACCAACAAAGCTACCCACTATAAAATGCACCCGCGATTGTGGAAAGTAGTGAACCACCCGCTCGTACGACGTTTATCATGTTGTATATATTTATATACGCAATATGGGGATAGGCACCCACTAAAAACACCAAAATCAAAATAACTTTTATTTTATGCATGGGTGTCTCATCCATTTTGCTCTACAATCATTATTTCTAGGTTTTACAAAAGGGATGACAAACTTAGTATCTATATCCTTTTCATGTAGGGTATAACCACTGACATGTATATAAATGGACTGTTTCATGTGGCACCAGTTTTGATTTCAGAAAGTATTCTTTCACTGCCAATGCTACCAACTGTCGTAAATGGGCACTATAATTAAATTATTTAGGAATTTACTTATATGGATGTCTGTCGGATTTACCGAATTTACAATAAAAGGTTTTGGGACTATTATTATTGTAAATTTTGTCACATTTTAAAAGTATTTTTTACAAGGCTGTTTTGGTTGAAATTATCGCTGAACCTCAAGCAATTTCTCGTTCTCAATCGTTACATTTCAGTGGGAAAGTATGCTCTCACGGAAAGACATAGGAATATGAAAGTGGTGCCATTTGATTTCATGTATTTTTTGTTCAACGAGTAATCCATTGATATACATGTCAGTGGTTATAACACGGCAAAGACGCTTTTGTGTAAGGAAAAGCTAGACTTTTGGAGAAAATTGAGACATATGGATGTGAAGACTGAAAAGAAAAATGAATTTTTCCATTTTGATTTTTATAGTTAGTAAGTGAATTGTTATGCTGTTAGGTGCATTAATGAATTGAAAAAATAAGTAAATATTATTTCTGTGTGTCGATTGTGTAAGTGTGGTGTATTTGTTGTTGTGTGAGCCATGAACTTTATAAAGAATTTGTTAAATTTTAAGATGTCGTAAGTAATTCAGAAAAAGTTACTGATTATAAAATTAATTTTTGAAAAATCTGATTGAACGGTATTTTGGATTTCAAAACTGATTTTTGGAAAGCTCTTTTTGATGGATCGGATAAAGGAATTACCAAATTACTGCCACATGCATATCCAGCATCTCCAAGCATTATGGAATTGCCGAACTTACCCGTTTCAAAAATTTGTGTTTTTTACGTGCTCAGTAAAAAATAATTCCCTAAAGTGAGTGGCAACAATTTTTGCCACACAGGCTAGGCATTTGTCGATAAGATTAGGGAAAGCTCCACCTTGGAAAACTAAGACTAAGTCTTTATCCCTAAAATGTAGGTAGGATTTTCTCCCTCAAATATAGGGAATGTTGGGTTTCCCCCCTAAAATTTAGGGAATATTCCCTAAAATGTATGGAATTTTCATATTTTTTTATACTTTTCCCTACATTTTAGGGAATATTCCCTAAAGTGTAGGGAGCATTCACTAAAATATAGGGAATTTTAAATTGCTGTTTTGTTCCCCCCCCCTAAAATGTAGGGATTATTCCCTAAAATTTAGAGAATATTCCCTAAAATATGGGGAATAGGTGATGCCACCGCACCACTCTCAAGCATAGGTGATGGCGATAGAAGACCACCCATTTTAAAAAACATTAGAATGAGCTGAATAGCTCATTTCTTCTGGTCTATACTACTAACTAGTATGGAAGTTATATTGGTGCACTGAGCATGCTTAAGCAATATATTAAAAAGCAATATATGACTTGTTTTCAAAAACAATGTGTGAATTATATAAATGAAAATATGTTTCCATTAAAAATGCAGCATAATACCGAATTTATTGAATGTTCTCTTCCTCATATCCAAAAGAGCTAACATTTCGGAAATTTTACGTACTTTATATGTTTTCTAGTGCCAAATACCTAAATACATTAAATGTTCCATTGATTTTGGGAAATTAAACTGATTTTCCCTTTCTATCAGAGTAAATTACATTTATTTTTAGGGAAAAACGTGTCTTAAATTTAGGTAATAGTCCTAATATTTTTACAGCGTATACTGTGAAAATAATCAGTGCTAGACATTAAAAAGTTCTTCAGAATATGAAATCGTATGAAATTGGTGATAATCACATTTACTGTCTGATGAACCCTTTTAGAAATATGTGCGAAAAATCAATTCAAAAATCAAAATTGCCAAAGATGGATGACCATTCGAAATTACATACGGGCATTCATCTAGGGTATCATAAGAATTGCTCTTAGATCAATTCTAGCTTTTTAACTTGTTTTCAATAAGCTCATATATCTCCAAATTCTCACAAGTCTGCAAGATATATTAAACAGAATCACATTCTATAAATTTCCGCCTTGTTTATTTCAACCTCATGTGAATTCCATGAATATTAAATTTCCTTTGACTAAAAAAATTCACGGATGTTATAATAACAACAACAAAATTCTTAACTTAAATATTTGTACATGTGAGATTTTTTCCGCATCATGAGAATATTTAAGAGTTAAAATAGTAATGAAAAAGTAACAGTACTTAGGCTACGTTTTAACGAAAAGGAACTGAACCTGATCTTGATAAAAGATAAAATGCGACTATTTTTTAGGTTTTCCATTGCATCTATTTTATTCTGTATTTTGTCTGTGTCATCTGAAACACTGGAGGAAAAATTGGAAAGAATGTACGATGAAATTGATGCTAAATATTTCGAAAATGATAACAATCTAAGAACCACTCTACAATTCTGTGATCTACTTAAAGATAATAATGATAATGTGAGAGAATTATGCTCATCTGTAGAAACCGTTGACAATGCAGTTGACGTATTTGAAAAAATACGACCAGATATAGGAGATTACTGTATAAGCGAATCAACAAGTGAAAATCCATTGGACGATATTTGTGAAGTTTTTAGATTAGAACATCAAATCGATGAAAATAATGAAGCTGAAATCAATGAAAATAATGAAACTGAAATCGGTGAAAATAATGAAGCTGAATTCGATACATATGATGAACCTGAAATCAAAGAAAATAATGAAGCTAAAATCGATGAAAATTATAGACTTGAGGACGGTGATTATTATTAAATGGTTTAACTTATTGTAAAATAAATATTTGAATTCGATATCTATGTACTTTTACTAAAACAAATCATTTCCTTGAAGATCCTCTTTTGGTTCTATTTCAGTTATTTTGCTTAGGAGTTTTAAATGTAAGCAATATGTTATTTTATTATTATGAAGTTGGTACATTGGTTCGATGCGGGCGTTTCCTTAAAGCAACTATTACTGTTTCGTACTAGCGAAATTGTGTAATTTTTTATAAGCGAATTCATGCGTGCACAGCACTGGGAGCTTCAAATATAAGCGATGCTCAAAAGGGAAAGTTCGCTGAAAAAATGTCATTAGAAATAATTAAATAATATTGTGAATATTATATGTGCAAATAGTCGGTCTATACCTTTCCGTTCACCTCCACAATTTCTAGAAGGTTTTTAGATGAAATATTACTTTTAAAAATTCAATCGAAAGTGAACAAAATAAGCCTATTCGTTAGGTAAAATAAACTCCAAATTAATTATATAAAGATCACTAAAAATATGAAGCCAAAACAAGTAAAAGAAGATAAAATAGAATTATTGTAAAATTAAGATGAAATAGTAAAAAGAGAAAAAATAGTTAAATATTCGAGGACCACAAAAACAAGATCCCCAAATGTTGATGAACCCCCAAATGCAGAATCTTCAAATTCAAAATTCTCAATGAAGAAAATTTTCAGGCACAAGTCGTCAAGGACACAGGCACAAAATCCCCATAAACTTTATTTGAACCTCCAAAAGCAGATTAGTCGCAAGGTAGTATAAAGGATGTAAGAAAATAATAAATTAAGGTAAGAATCTAAAAATGAAATAAAAACTATGAGAAAAATGATAAGAGTCAATTGAAATCTAAAATAATAAAAAGTGAAAAAAAAGCTACCGGTGAAGTCTTCGGCGGTGATATGTAGTAATCTGGCTAATCAACTAACATAGCGAAGAAAAAAAAAACAGAAACTTACATTCGAGGTAAATTAAATCTTTCACATTGCTAACCAATCTTAATATTGTAGTTGAGGACGACCGTAGGATATAATTATAAAAAATCAGATGATTTGTAAAGGGGGCTTTGGAGTCCGAATTGAATTATTTGCATTAATATGTAGATGCAAGTGCTGTACCTGTAGACGCGTTTACCTGTAGACACCCTAAATATTTCATAAACTATTCATTGGTACTGAACGTACCTGTAAAGTATTTTGTGCTTATAGCAACACTGGCTAACCGCCAATGGCTTGTTGTCAAATTGATGTCAAAGTGAATTTGTGAGGTGACAAATATTGGACATAAAAACTAAATATTTTCTACAATTTTAATATAATTTTTCATATTATGGTAATTGATATTAGTATTAGTTTCAATTATGTTCAAAGATGCATTAAATAATAACTTGTTTCTAATACTTGTAACTATTTTATTAAAAAAATAAAAGAGTTATAATTTTTTAGAAAGAAAAGAACCAAAATACGAGTATGTTCTTATGATACCCAAGATGAATGCTCGTATGGTATCTGTGCAAATTTGTTTTTTGAAGTAGTTTTTCGCATATATTTCTAAAACGGTTCGTCGGACAGTAAAAATTATTGTAACCAATTTCATAGGATTTCATAGTCTGAAGAACTTTTCAGTACAATATACATTTCGGACTGATCGTCCTCACAGTACCTGTACGTAAAAATCCTAAATTTTTATATGGCAACATCAAGAAGGGGTTGCGGGATTTATCCGATTTTTGAAATTATAGTCAATTTTTATGAAAATGTCGTGTACAAAATTTCAGCTCTCTACGTCGACTCGTTCTCAGGCGGTGTCTAAATATATAGTGGAAAACCAAAGTTTTGTATGGCAAGGCAATTCAACGAAGGAGTTACCTGATTTATTCCATTTCCGAACTTAAATTTCCTTTTTTCTCGAAAAGCGCGTGTGCAAAATTTCTGCTTTCTAAGTAAATCCGTTCTGGAGCTATCGTGAGGACGGACAGACATGCAAAAATTAAAATAACTTTTAATATTATGCTTCGGTGTCCAATCCATTTAGCTATACCTTCATTATTTCTATGTGTTACAAACGGAATGACAAACTCAGTTTACACAATAGATTTCATTTAGGGTATAATATTCAATAAAAAGTCCAGAATGAAGCGATGCCAAGTACGCTGTTGTGTGCAAGATATTCGTCAGTTAAGTGGTTGTTAGATACCCTTAAGTGGATGAAGATACAACAACGAATTGATTTAAATGTACTTTTATTCATTTTTAAAATAAAGAAGAAATATTACTAGAGATACAAATTTACATATCCATTTTCTTTATATAAATGACATACAAAAAAAAACTTTAAACAGATTTAAATTATTCTTGCAGAATCTATCGCTGTTCAAACATATTCAACAATTCTTCACGACCCCCCTTCGTGGGGGGGTGGGGCAGAAAAAATATTTAATTAATTGAGTTATTTGAAAAAATATATTTTTTATTTTATACTTTTTTTTATTTATATAATTCAACTTAAAAAAACAATTTTATTCCAAATCTTAAAGAAATAAAAATTTATTTCAATGAATGCTATTGTATGCATGTAATGTATGTGTATAGATTTTTCTCGGAATTTGAGTTTCGGACCTCAGCTATGGGTGATCCAAGAGAAGCACTTCCCAAGCCACGAAACAGACTCCCTCACACATCAGAGCCCTAACTTAACTTAGTCCTAACTCCTGTTATATTTCGGGGCTTACCTTAGCCGAAGGCAATCACTCTACGCCGTTTCAGGAAGCTATGATTAAGACAACTCGCACACTTTTATTTTAGTTATATATATATTTTTTTACTTTTGCTTTGTTCACAAATTTTTTCTTTCACAAACATCCTCTTATGGTTATTTTCACAAAACGTTTATTTTTTTTTCTTATCGCAACTTCCATTTTCTTTACCTGTTTACAATTAGTGTTCAGCTTACCGCGGCGGACGATGGTTTAAAGGAAATTTGATATTTTCATAAATATCAAACCATCGTTTTGCTGTCGTGCATACATTGTTGCACCCAAAATGTATGCCGCTCGCGACAATTTGCTGAAAGGAGGCTTTTCGGTGAAGGCTTGATCGTTTAAATCTTCACCGAGTAAATTTTATGCGCCCGATAATTATTTAGGTATATATGTACATACATATCGTATTTTCGACAAATCTTACTGAAGGTAAGATTTGTCGTAGGGCTTTTTTCTATTGAAACGGCTTGGGTTGAAATTTAAAATTTTTATTTGTCCCAAGTCGTTCTATGGGAAATACTTTTTGTTTTTAACTGAGGAATTTGAATCAATTACTGATGGCAATTTCTTCGCCTTAAAGAGAGATAACTGACTACGTCCATAGAAATACACTGCAGAAAGTGGGCTCATTTCTATATAGCGTTCTCTTTCGGTCTAAGCAGCAACTACTAATTCGCACGTCACATAGAAATGTGACCTAACTCAAAATTTGTCGTTTTAGAGTTAATTCCACCATGAAATTGGCATATTTCTATCTGATTGTTTTTGCCGCTAGATAGCGATAGTGCCACTTTTCTGTTACTTAAGAACAGAGATATTCTTCATAGAACAGTGTGTCAGTGTCACTTTTTGAGTTGTGACGATCGTCATTACAAACGTAAATATGTTTTGGACATTTTAACAGTATTATTTTAAATTGTGTCACTTTTCCATAAAACAGCATTTATTTCTTACAAATTTTATTTTGCGTTATGACATTTTTCCACAAAGTTCAAAGTACGGAAATTAATTCTTAAAAATCGTATTTTGAGTTGTGCCACTTAAAAAAAAACTTGTAAAAATATTTATTTCGCAACAAAGAAAAGCGACACAACTTAAGAGCATGCGGGATTAACAGCTAACCTCGCCAACTGCGGTAACAAAAACTTAAAAATTCTTTTATATAAATCTTCAGAAATAAATTTACTAACAAATTTAAGAGTTCAGACTATTTTTAGCAAACAATTACTACGTTAAGCTAGAATTAATTCTATGTACAGCTTTTCATTTTTTCGCTCTTCTGAAAAGTTGCATTTTTTGAGTTGGGTCACTTTTTTATGTAACGTGCGAACTGAGAAAGGGCTGTAAACAATAAACAAATAAGTGGTTTTGTTGAAATAAATGTTTTTAAATTAATTATTTGGGTTAATAGAAATTCGAGAGGTTTCACTTTTCAACTTTCCGCCAATGGATTTTTCAATGTTGGCACCGACGTATGAACTATTTTTGACACAAAAAATTGTACCCGCCCGCATGAAATAGCATATCGAGCAGTCCATATTATATATGCCAATGTGTAAAACTGAGAAAAGTTTGGCTGGAATGACTCCTGCAGTTTGCACCCTATTTTATTAAAAAAAATTAGTTTTTGTAAAAAAAAGTATACTAAAAAATGACACATCATCCATACCGCTTAATGCGGATTGCCTAGTTCCAAGTACTACAGTACTGCGGTGGCTATGCGAACCGACTTACGGCGTTGGATTTTTTTACCCCCCCCCCCCCCCCCCTAATTTCAATGCTAGATCCGCGCCTGACGAGACGGTGGCTGATGTTTATAAAAACATCAAATTTCAAGCCATCGTCCAACGAAAAATATTCTGGACTTGTTTAAACAAGTCCAGACTAAATGAAAATTTTCTCAGGGTAAAAATGCAACTATGTATTTTCTACCCTGAACGAGGGCTCTTTATCGCGACGAAAGTGATCAAGAGCCGAGTTGGATTTTTAACTTGAATAACTGCGGTTCGGCAGTTGATTTTTAAGTAAAAGGTGTGAATTAAAACTTGCACGCGGCGGTTGCACGAAAAGAGCCAGGTTAGAAGTCGGTTTTGGGTTCTGAATAGAAAGGGAAATTTACAAAGTAGGTTCGGCGGATCGGTCCAGTTTACGGTAAAAGGAAAACAGAAAACGAATAAGATTATAACTAGACAAAAAAAAAGGGAAAGTTGTGGCAGATGCAAGTATTAGAAAGTAAAAAATGAAAAAGGAGAAAACTAGTTGAAAGTTGAACTGTGTTGTGCATTGAAATTCCATCCCTGAGGAAATATAACATGCTGAATCAGCTCTTTATCTTCAGATTTCCAAGGAATGGTATTATTTTCTTGATATTCGGCATTCTAGGGCTATTATTCTTGGATCTCCCAATTGAAACTCTATTGTAAAAACTATGGCTGCGGAAAACCCAGATGCGACAAGTTCTTTTAAGATCTTTCCATTGCCACCATCTCCTTGTAAGTTGAAAAGTTATTAACAGTGATATTGAGAGACTGTCATAACTCATAGTATGTTACCTAATCATGTCTAGCCAATATAGGATTGTTATCGCCAATCTAAATACATGCACGTACCAATCTGTCGGTTCAATTTATTTTCCATTTCTAAATCTTCATGCACAACTGCATTAAAATCTAATTCGGCACTGAAATCTTCTTGCACTTCAGCAGAGCTTGCTACTGGTCCTCCAACTCCAATAGGGTAAACAGGGCCTCCAATTTTTGCTAACAGCATACCTAAAAAGAATAATTGTTTTGGTAAAAGTAAAAGTTTTCAATCCATACCTTTCGATGGATCCACTTTTTTCCTCAGGTGCATTTATAGTTCCTAAAACTCCGCTAAACATTATCGGTTTCACAAATTCATCGCGTTCCTTAGCAACATTTTCAATTCCGTAAGAGATAGCAAATCTCGAAATGACTGCTTCACAAACTTTATTGCCATAATCAGAGGCTCCCTTACTTGCTTCTACAATAACCAAAACATATGCAAAGATAGTCCCCGGTATAAAAAATGTATAAATCAGACAAGTACGGATATAGAGCAGTCACATCGCAAGGAAAATGGAGATTGGGTGCAGATTAGAGATAGAAACACACTTGTGGCATGGCATTCCATTCTATAAAATGAAATGAAAACAAACGAATTAAATTTGAAGGTGGGCATTCGGGCAGCAACAACATCACAACTGAAGAAATGCAATATTATTGTTAGCCAGCAGAAGAGGAAGTAGTGCTTATATAAGTTTACCTTGATTTCGTTTCGACTGTTTGTTGAAATTTGTATAACTTTTGACAAGTCAAAAGTCACGTCGCACTCTCTAGTCTAGTATTTATGGTGCTTGGTGGTGGCTATTAGAGTAGATTCTCTTGTCGATCACGGGTCGAACGACATACAATCGCAGCAGTGGTAAACAGGTCATTTATCTGACGTCATATACGCTTTACGCTATAATACTTGCACTTGCGCGCCCTGTACATTTCAAATATTGTTATCACTTTGTGGTGAATTAAACAGAATGCCAAGCCAATGCCATTATCAAAAGCCACGAAATTAAAAAAATCTGTAAAATTCGAAATACCAACAAGATGAGGACCGTTTAAAGTGTGATTTGCCAGGTTGTCACCAAGCGCAAGCATACTTCAAGTTAACGAAAACCCACCAAAATCTTTTTGCCTCAGGAAATAACCTGATTTTACGTTTAAAATCATTTTAGAATAAAGCGTCTTTTGACTATATTTTAATAACTTTCTTCGGATAAAACACTTTCGTAAAAATGCGCCCAAATTACTGCTTTCTTCCAGACAAATTAATTCAGGAATTCGCCTTTACAGAAAACGAAGCGTCGTCGTTGGAAGTGTCTATCATTTCTCTTCTTGTAAACAAAATTTCGATATGACAATTTCACTTTTATTTGGTGGCATCCTCAAAGCCTCTACACGAGAGTAATATATGACAGAAGTAATTGAGTCAGAATTATTGAAATCTCAAATTAAAACATAATTTAGGAATTTCGAAATCAAAACTGACCTCATTTACAAATTTAGTAGAAATTTTAAGTAACTAGTTATATACACAACACACAACTCAAATAAATGGCAATTGAAAATTTTGTGGCGTCATCTCTCGCCTTGTAATCAAAGTTCCATAAAATCGACACACGCTGCAGTTTGCGTAGATGAGAGACAATATCTACGCGTACACCTTTCCTTTATTTTGCCTAGGCCATGTTTCAAGCCTGCCGGTTAGCAGGCGAATATCACAGTCTTCTTGCCTTGTCTTACTGCAAGAGTGTTTCATATAAAAGTTGCTTGTATTTTGTTCAAACGCTATAATTTCCATAAATTTCTTCTACTTGCTCTTTTTTTATAAAACATATTTGGCTGCCGTGTATGAAATTTCGTACGGTCACCCATTTATGCAATTTTGATTTTTGAAGTGATTTTTCGCATATATTTCCAGAACGGTTCGTCGGACAGAAAAAATGATAATAACCAATTTTATAGGATTTCATATTCTGATGAACTTTTCCGTACGTTAAAATTATATAGGACTGGTGGTTTTCACTTTATACGTAAAAATCCCAAATTTGTATATGGCAACAACAAGAAGGGGTTGTTCGATTTAGTCTATTTTTCAAATTTTATTTACTTTTATAAAACATTATTTACAAAATTTCAGCTATCTACGTCAACGCGTTCTCAGGTGGTGTCCAAGCATGTAGTGAGAAACGAAATTTTTGTATGGCAACCCTACGAAGGAGTTACCCGATTTGCCCCATTTTCGAGATTAATATTGTGCTGAAGATAGCCGAAAAGCTGAAACCGGTTTACATTCGAGGTAAATAATTTTTATCAAATAAGTGTGGGAGACAACGTTTTTAAGTTCTATTATTTTACTTTTTGTTTTTGTTAAAGCAAATTTACAAAATTTCAGATCTCTAAAAAATCACAAAAATCGATAAGATTTCTGTTCCTTATAAGAAGACGATGATTTAGATATGATGCGTGATACAGACAAAAGTTCTTGCAATGATTAAATGGTGGTCCTCGCATAAATCATATCCCATACAACGCATTGACCTATAGAATAAATGTCCTGGAACTAAAACAAAATCTGCTAGTTCGAACCAACACCTACTGCTTTACATTCGTTGGTCGGGGATTATAGCTCGGCGTATATACTTCGAGACCCAAATTGTAAAATACAAGTTTTTTTTTAATGTATATGTATGTAAATTTTTTTGTTTAGGTGGCAAATTTTGGGATAAGTAATATTCAGTTTTACATATCCGGGTTTCTATTATTTTTCTATGAGTTTCTTTTTAAATTAATATCTATGAAAATAAGATCTACAAAATCTTGCTGATCAAACTGAATAAAATACGAAGAGAGCATTGTGATTATTTCACATATGTGAAAGCACTGGAAAGGTAACAATATCAAGATATTTTCAGATTGGCTTGACTAATCCGAAAATATCTTGATATTGTTACCTTTCCAGTGCTGTAAATAAATTCCCTCAGTATTATCTCAAGGATAGTCTGGGAGTATCTGTAAAACTTTATCGAAAAAGGAAATGTCTCGACTTGTTGACTTTCTATCCTATATCTTCCACTGCGGATTTATTTGCAGGGGGATCGTTTCAGTTTTTTTTATAGAAGTCATCTCTTAAGTGATGGAGAGACCCTAACGAATTCAATAATCAATGCACAGGGCTTTATCTGCTTTTTAAAAATTATATTTACTAGCAAGAAGCGAACATATTTATTGTACAAATTTCAAAAAAAATTCCTCGTTCGCCATATTTTAATGTTGATTCTTCAATAACTCAATTTATTTTTTTCTATTCGAGTTTCTGCTAATAATTGTTACTGCGCAGAATACTACACTCTTAAGATCGCAGTAACACGTTACTGCTGTACAAATAAAAAACAAAATCTAATTTCGGAGTTTTATTCAAAAACACATGTCCAAATATTGAATAAATTGAAATTGTGCGTAATTTGTTGTTTTGTGCAGAACACGTGTATTGTGGTATCAAAATTTTATTTGATCAAACTGAAAAATTTCATGGAAACTTTTGGAACCAGAAAAGAATCTAACAACAAATTGTTGTTCGGACTATTTAGATTAAGTTGACGTCAACCTATGTATTTTGAAGATGGTTGTAGTTGTTAGATCGGTCCGTCGGGCGTAGTAATGGTAATTACCTAATAATTCGACTTCGAATTTTACATACATGCAGTTGTTTTCAATATCTTGAATCAGCACCCTTGGCCTTAGACACGCACGG